>JAHPZR010002198.1:0-12319 GCA_019787425.1 Platygyra sinensis
GGAATGGACCTCTTAAAGGGGCTCAGTCACGTTTGAAAAGCTTAGCACAACTTTTCAAATTCGTTGTTTGCAATCCGCGTCAATCTTCTCCATCCTTAACCATCCTTGTTCCTTTATGGTTTATTATCGTCTCTTTGATGTTTTTCTATCTTTACAAAGTGTTATTTTTAGGTTTCCTTCAATTTAACTGTTATTTTTTTCGATGTTCAAAATAACTCAAGATGCCGTGACTGAGCCCCTTTAAGGTCTTGTAACTTCGAATCAACGCGTTCTAAACTAGATTCTTGAGACTTCGCAAGAAGTTCGACGACATCCGCCTTGTTCATGACTGAAAACGAACGCTGAATAAGCGAGACCGAGATGAAAGACCTACTCTTACACCCCAATATAAATACCCTACTAATCACCCACATACCAGCGCACATGCCTAAACAAACAATAGATACCGACGAGAGCATATTTTCCTGCTAATTCCACAGTCAAACGCAGGAAAATACTATTGTACAAACGTAGACTTTTGAGAAATTTTCTTACACGATGGATTAACCATTTAACAAGCCAAGGAGCTGGGAGGAGGGGGCGTTTGCGGGTTGCATATTAGGGGAGTGTAATGGTTGTTGTACTTTGTAAAAAGTTACCGCAGTTGTAGGAAATATTACTTTTTAGAAGGGAAATGAATGAGCCTGTGATGTGATTCAAACAGCACTTTACACACGTGATTACAATTACCGAGTTGTGCGTGTCTTAACAGCTATAAAGTATCGCTCATATTTGTTAAAACTGATCTGCGTCAGTTTGTGACTGTAAACAACCGTCGCTATGGCCGTTGCTACGTAAAACCCTTTTTACCACTGTGTACTTTCCTTGAATTTTACACTCAGCTAGCGACAAATTCAGCAAGATCGTTTCAAAATGCTATTACGTGTTCAAGGGCTTTCAAAGACCTAATTTTTGATGAAGGTCGTTAGTTTTCAGCCTGTTGGGCCACCTTAATTTTGTGATCGGTCTTTCCCACCTCATTTGGTAGTTTTATGCAATATTTTATGGTCACCTCGAGTAATGTATTGATGTACGTATCTTTTGTAGCTGCGTGGTGCCGCACCGATCAATTATAATGACGATGACGACGATGATGACGACTACAAGCAATATTTGCTAGGAGAGCGTGCAACGAGCGAGTAACACGCGCGAGCTTCGCGCTTCTCGTTCTACTGAGAAACACGGCAAGATGGAGTGCGTCTTTTTTAGTCCCAGAAAACCGCGCCGTGTCCTGGAGGCTGTCTTGGCATTGTCCTTACATGAGAAATTTTCCACGTACTTTTTCGAACCAGCCAAGTTAGTTTCAGTTAGTAGCATTACAAGATATCAAGGATGATTTCAAGCTTAACAAATACACTTCATTTTACCGTGCGTCTGTTCAGCTCTAGATGCACAGATGACGTCGAAACATGGTTAGAACAAAACAGTTGACTATCAGTACTGTGAAGTAATTAGTCAAGGTGACGCACTAACAGGTGCTGAGTACAGAGTCTACAAGCGTGAAACTTACAAAAACCTGTCGTGATCTTATTGTGAAGGCATTAGCACGAGCACCGGAAGTTGAAATTAAGTCGTGTCCAGTCTATTCCGCGCATTTCTTTGATTCGAAATCTACTTTGTTACTGAACAGACCAAGGATAAAATGAAATGTTATACAGTAACAGAAAATGTTTCAGAGATTTTATTTTTATGAAATAAGAAACTAGTTGTAAATATTTTTTGAGAAAAATTTGTAGAGAGATAAAGCTCGACATAATAGAGTTCGATCGGAATAGGTGCAAAAACTGAGAAACGCAACTTACGAAACTACTGGGATTCATTTTAAAAAAAGTCATATTTTGAAGTCGGTCTACGAAGAGTTGTCTACGGGCATTCAGTAAATTTTCACGTCAAGCTATTCTGGACATTTTCATGTCAAATGTTCTAGACATTTTCGTTTTATAATGTTAAATTGGTAATATTTGATAGCTAGGTAGATTTGTGTTTATTTTCAACAATGACTATGTAAATATTAGTCAAGGCCACAGTCAATGTTGTACAAAGAAACGTTTTTTGAAGGAAAATATAGCAAAACGTGAACCATCGTGGTTAATAAAGTATTTGACCATATTGAGTAATGCGCGTATCAAAAAAGTAGCAAAGAAATGTAGATTGCTCTTTTTTATGAAAAACTATAAAAAAATGCTGAGGATCTGTCACGGTGGATTCTTCTGGTTAATATGGATTGTTTTTTTTTCCTGTAATCTATGATTGTATCTTTATGACGAAGTCGGTTTTGTAGTTTCATTGTGCAAGAGACGAAAACACTTGAAATGAAACACGAAGTTCAAGTCAGCTTAATTGTCTCAGGTAGACTTTTGTAGTGATCCAGGCAAAGTAAACGTGTTGGTTGTCAGTTCACCGTTGTCTATCTTTACTTGGTGTGCCTGTGGTATGAAGTCAAATGTCGATGAAGGACACTTTAAGTCATTTAATTGTCAAGAGTGATTACTTTGATGTTCACTGTTAAGACGTGTTTCGAAATAAACGAAATTATCAGCTTGTAAATTTTACTGTTTTTCTAATTTATCTCAACCATAACGTTACTAATGTATGGATTACAGTCAATGAGAATTGCTATCTTGACCAATCCTTTGTACCACGCTCGTGACCACTGAATTTACATACATGTATCTTAAACAAATATGAACATTTTAAAGAAGATTGTTACTGTTCAGAATAAACAAATAAGTGAAACTGAGGCTACAGGTAACTGTGTTGACCACGCCCACAATAGCTTCGCCTGCGAAACAACTGCAACTTTTCCACCATGAGCTCTGCGAGAATAACCGATCAAACAGCGCACTCTTAAAGCGACTCCCGATCACCCGAAGTAAAAGCTATCTAGCAGAGGCTGCGTTATTTTTTTTACAGAAAACTATTAAACGTTACGAAAGAACAAGAGCTCAAGCTGATGCAGCTTATCGTAAATTATGTCTCCCTCCCCTCCCCCCGTTATTTTTTCAATCATTCATTGATACTAATTTGGGCGCCACTGAGCTTTAGAGAAATATCAAGAGAGTGCCAAGATGGTGGAATTCTGCTGAATTACTAATGAAGATCACTTGTTTTATGTTTTGATTTCTGAAACTGGAGAAAAAAGGCAAGTCCTCTTATGTAAACTAATGCTGGAAAATTCTTTCTTTTATCGTAAAATTATAGATCATAGGACCAATAAAAATACAGCTGATGACAACTGTTTCCAAATTTCTAAAGTAATGCTGGAAAATTCTTTCTTTTATCGTAAAATTATAGATCATAGAACCAATAAAAATACTGCTGATGACAACTGTTTCCAAATTACGATAAGTTGGTTTGGAATACAATGGGTATCTATGTACAAGTTTTCATATTTCGCGAACAAAGCTTTGCCATACCCCCGTTACCGGGTGGGGCAAGATTTCCGTAAAAACCCATACTTAAATCGTGCATACAGTTCTGTATTTAACTAAAACAATAGCCACAAACAATAGACCTCCTATGAGACTTATCCGCTTTCAATAACTATAAAATTTGCATTCTCGCATTCTTTTAGACTTGGAAAAAAATTACGATTTTGAAGTCCAAAATACGGAAAAACGAAACGATTTCTCACAGATGGGCAAGATTTCCATATAGACCCATACATTTACAGCGCTGATTATAATACCGTGAACACCTAAAATATGTCTGGAATGTTTATTGTGTTGTAACCAATCACATGTGAGATCTTCACACCACAGAAACCACAAGGCAACGAATGGTTTCCTAACGGCCACGGAACAAATTATTTTCGTTTTGTTTTTACGTTCAGTCTTTTTACAAGCAAGTAAACAGTTACTTTTCCTTCCCATTTGTTTGCAGTATGTGCTATAATAGCGAAAAATACAGGTTTGAGCGATTTTGAAATAAATTACAAAGCCGATGTGCCGGCGGACGCACGCGACGGTTTGGCGTGCGAATTTTCAAACTTTTTGTAACGATCGAAATCGGAATAATTAGTTACGCCTGATCGCAAATTTCGGCGGTCTTTCCAGTTTGCGATCTTGCGATCAAGGAACTTCTGCCGGCACAGTAGTTCGAGTTTTCAATTGTTAGCCCACACAAATCAACCCTTGTTCAACAAAAAATATTGGCAAGGATTATGCTAATCACGATTGTTGATTTTTTATTATCTCCATGTGATGTTGTTACATGGAAAGCTGGTCGCCGTCGCGTCGCGTTGGCTTCTAAATTTTTTCTTTCTAAACTCGAACGATGACCTGGATGCGGTCCTCAGCACTGATCTTGGGGAACAGCGGCGTTTTAAATTCCTAACAAGACAGTTTGTATCTTAAACAAAACAAAAATAATTTGTTCCGTGGCCGATTAAGGAAACGGTTCGTTGCCTGTGGTTTCTGTGGTGTGAAGATCTCGCATGTGATTGGTTACAACACAATAAACATTCCAGACATATTTTAGGTGTTCACGGTAATATAATCAGCGCTGTAATAGGTATACAGTTCTTTGTTTAACTAAACAATAACCAAAAACAATGGAACTCCTGTGAGAATTATTCACTTTGAAATGGAGATGGTTGCTATAGGAACGTGTCACGTGAACATAAACTTGGTGTTTGATTGGCTAATTGTTTTGGTCCAGGTTATCAAATTTCATAACTGTGCCGGACTGGCATACTTAGACTTTGAAAATTTTAGCGAATTTGAGATCTAAAACTCGGAAGAACGAAACGATTTCTAAAAGAATGAACTATTTTTCGAATTTTAGGTCTAATTTGCGGAAAACGGAAAAGAAATATTATATTTTAGGGCACGCAGCTAGTATTTTTAAATTGAGCGCAGGCTTGAAACTGGCAATTTCGGCCTATGCGCTTGTTTTTAAAAGCAAAGGCTACTTGAGGTTAGCTTTAAAATGTTGCTCCGGTCAGCGACTGTTATACTTATTTTGTAAATCAAAACAAAGTTAAATAAAATTCTTGCTCACCTCTCGTGTCCCTCCGCGTTTTTTCATTTGATTTCTTTCCTCAAATTCACTCCCACGCGATGAAGCTGTGTATTTTGTTTCTTTTCTCCATGAAGTGGCGATCCGAACATGGACAGTGCATATAGTGGTACGTGGAAAAACTTATGCATCTTAGCGTGCTTGATATAAGTCGGCGATATGCTTGATAATATTTCCAAAAGGATCATTTCCATAGTGCTTACGTCACAACTATTCCTGTAGGTAGCTTTCGAAGAGATCTTTGGATGTTCCTGTACGAGGCATACTTCGTTTCACTACCCACCATGTATTTTCAATGCACTGGGTGTGCGCACCTGTGTCTGGGTCGACGAAGTTTAGGCTGTGGTAAACTGTGAGACAACTACAGCCCTCGTCTTTTAGGCAGTCGTAAGCTTATTCCATGTCGCTCATCACGCGTGTCCCGGAATTACGTGGACGCGTATGATTGGATAGAAGTATGTCTTTATCCCTTTGCCCTACCGGAAAGAGGAAACAGGCTTTAGTCTCGTGGCAGACGCCGCCGAAGACCCACTCTCCTTCGCTGTGGCGACTGCAGTTGTGCTTCGTTTTTCAAAACTTGGACTCAAAAGGAAGTAGACCCTACTTGGAGAAAGAATTAAATCATCACCCCTTTTATTCACCAAAGAGCAAAGGTTGAAGGCATGCGATGCATGTTTTCGTGCAGCGTGAAATATGTATTTAACAGATCAGTTAGTAAATTTTAATGTAAATGTTTATGCATTTGAACGAGTCAATTAAAATAAAACTGATTTGTAAAGGGGTAATTTTTAACAGAGCCTCGTAGTGTGGTGGTGTACAAGAGAGACTGGTAAGGAAGAGGTGTGAGAAAGGTAAGTGGTTCAAGACCTGCCGGGGTACAAGAAAAAATAGAGTAAGAAGCCTGGATAATATGAAGAAATAAAAGAGAAGAATGGAACAAAGGGAAGAATAGATGGCGCAAAAAGACTGCACGCAATGAAATCATCTTTTATTCACGCCGTAAGGAGTAATTATCAATGTCTATATTCAATACGTTTACGTTAAGGAGTTGCTATTGTCTTCAAAAACAATAGAGCGCATAATAATTAATTATTGTGCATGCATAATAAATGTTGGGGTTGTACGCAAATTTTTCCAAGTTTTAGATTTAAACGTTTAAAGTACTGAAAAACGAAAGCGAGATATCATATTTTTTTGGCGCATTTACCGTATTTTTAAACTGAGCTCAGGCTTTAAACTGCTTTAACAAGCTTGATAGGACTATACTTTAGTTTAAAAATGCTCTCAGTAAAAATAGCGATTTAAGCCTAAGCAAAGGCGGCGTGCGGTTAGCTATAAAATGTTGTAAAGGTCGGCGCGTATTTTGATTCTGTAAATTAAAGAAAATCCAGTGCAATAAACCAATTCCTTACCTCGTTTGTGTTGTCTCGTATTTACGAAAAGCCAGAACATTTCATTTGCTGCGGTGTATTTTGTTTCTTTCAACGCTGAGGGAACACGAAGAGTCATTTAGCAACAAAATTCCTGAAGTTCGTTGTTTCCATCCATATCTCGAGCCCATGCTGAGAAAAAGCGAGCAGGTTCTATGTTTGTTGTATCAGGTTCGTCGACTGTATTCTGTTCCTGAACAGCTGGTATCTCTACTGGCCCTGGACGAGTACACGAAACTGCCAAAGACCGCTCCGACGTTTCAGACTTTAGAGGGACAGCATTCAACAATCGAGAAGAACTTTACGAAGACGTTTTAACAGTGATGAAAAGGGCTTGGACGTGTATAAACGTACAACGATACTGTGAGCTTACTCTTGTATCATCGAGTGAACGCCACAAATTAAAGGAGAAACGAAACTTACCAAGGACCCAGATGATTAAAACATCCAATGCATGTTTTCGTGCAGCATGAAAGACGCTTCAACAGATAAATGAGTAAATTGAGTCACGTGTAAGGCGCCATTATAGCTGCCATGTTTTCAGGAGCCCTTCGCCTATTTAAGGCCGAGACACACGATGCGACAAATCGTTGCGACACGTCGCCGCGACAGGTTGCTGCAACAAATCGCCTCGTGTGACATGTGAAAATCATTGTCGCTGCGACAGAATTTTGTCGCTGCGACAGAATTTTGTCGCTGCGATCTGTCGCACGAATTCAAACTGGTTTGAATTCGTGCGACATATCGCAGCGACAAAATAAGCGCAAGCAGCCTTGTCGCATCGTGTGTACGCTTCTGCGACAAGTCGCTGCGACAAAATTAAAATCAACCAATGAGGGAGCGTCAATTATTTTCCCTTCGCTGTATTCGCTGGTCCGCCATGTTAAATTTGGAAACTAGTTCACATTTCCCCTCTTCCAAATTCGCTAGTGCGTGTCCAGAACAAGTGTCTTGTCGCAGCAGCAGTGCACACGAGGCGACTTGTCGCAGCGACGTGTCGCCGCGATTTGTCGCATCGTGTGTCTCGGCCTTACTCACAGCAGTCGTTACTCATGTTTGGAATTTATCGCTGTCTACTCATACATGGCCGGACATCTTGGAAGAGAGCAAATATTAACCCTCTCCTCAAAGTGGACATGTCTTTAGAGGACTCAGACTACCGTGGTATCAATGTTACTCGCGTTATTGCGTGGTTGTTTGAGAAGGTCGTGTATCGTACGCAAACACAGTCAGTCATTGAGAACAATCTGAGCCACACCCAATATGCAATTAGACAGGCAGGTAATTGCACAAATGCTTTGCTCGCTATCTAGGACCAGACATACAAGTATTTAGACAGTAGTGACTGTACCGCAATGCGAATTTTTACTATGGACTTCAGTAAGGCCTTAGATTTTGTGAACCATGTTATTTTGTCTGCCAAATTAAAACAGCTACCACTAAATCCATACATTTTCAATTGGTATATGAGTTTCCTCTATGCAAGACAACAGCCTATTGTTAGCTATAATTTTTTAGGTCATTGGAAATCTGTCAATAGAGGAACCACACAAGGTAGTGCAAGCGGACCGCACCTTTCTAATATATTTTTGAATAACTTGGAGATTTTCTTTAATGGTTGCCCTGTTCTTTTTAAATACGCCGATGATTTCACTATGGTTTCGCCGCGGCTATCACTAGGAACCGCGACCCGTCTGCCGACTTAGTAGGACAGTTCTTAACCTGGTATAAAGACAATAAAATGGTCTGTAACCCTTGTAAATGTAAAGAGCTTGTTGTTAGAAAGAAAAATTACAATGTACTTTACTGTCCAATTAACAACATTCCTCAATGTAATAGCTTCGTTTTACTGGAAATAACTCTACAGAGTGACGGGAAATTTAATGAGCACTGCTCACTAAAGTAAGAACCAAGCTTGTTAAGCAAATAAGTGTTTTTATGTCCTACGAACACTAAGAAAGGAACACTACTCTCAGGCAGAGATAGATCATCTATTGTTTTACCTAATTTTAGCTATGCGCTTTCAGTCTATGGAGCATCGGAGTCTGATCTTACGGTTATACAAAACTTTTTAGACCGATGCCATAAACGCCGTTTCATTTCATTTCGAGTTTCTATCAGGAACCTTTTAAATAGACAAGACCGAAACATTTTAAAGAAATTAATATCAACGGATTAGTACCCACTGAAAGATATCACTCCTATCCGGAAGACTTACGTACATAATGTGAGAAAAAAAGGCTGCCCACGCAAGAAATTAATACAGAACATCTTGTGAACTGGCTTTTGTAAATAGGTTGATTTTTAAGCTCCATTTATTGTAATGACATATTTACGCCTGAATTTTTGAAAACAGGGTAAGCAAAGATAAGGACTCATTCTACTACTTGGCAATTAAAAACAATAAAATTCGTCCAAAAGCCGATAAAAAAGCCTATATCTGACGCCGGGCAGTAAGTTAATGGTCCCAAGAAGCATTCCCACGAGTCGAAGTTAAAATGACGCAAATTTTAGAGCATTTATTCAGTAACTTGACTTCCGGCGAAGTTTCAAAGCGGTATCATTTGTTCGCTGCAGCGACAGAGTGCCTGGTTAAGGTTTACATAGCAACTTATATAGTCAGCAAAACACTACTTTTTTCGCGGTCCAACACTACATGTACTTTTTTCGTGGTCCGATAAACAACAGGACTTTGCATGGAATAGACAACAAACTGATTTTTAACATGTTTCGATTATGTTTCGATGTTGCCAACTTCATCGTCAGTTACATAATATTTGAAAAACTGTTGGGCTTTATAACAACTAGGCGAAACATACATAATTAGTTAAGATTAAGTGACAAAAGCTTTACCGCATTCACAGGGAATTCTGTAAACGTCGCCGTCTTGTTTGGTGGGGTCGACAGGGTCTTTTGGCCGTACTAAGTGTGATCTTAGTTTCCGACTTGTAAACAGCGCGCACGCCTTGTTGTTTTAGGCAGCGGCGAAGCTGTTTGGACAAACCTCTGACGTAAGGTAAAACCGCAGTGGATTTGAACTCGGTCGCGGGCCCTTCGTTAGTGTTTGGTTCCTGGTTTTGGTGACTTTCTGCAAAAAAGAAAGAGGATAACCATTAGAAACAAGAACAGATGACAAGTGCTTTTTCTCTTTGGAGACAAGGTGACAAGTTGTGCACTATGCGGACCAAAAATTCATCACGTCAACCTGACACTTACGCTTTAGGCTTTATGTTCTTTCACCCATTGTAACTCACTCAAATATTTTTGTCACTTAATCTTAATTAATTATGTATGTTTCGCCTAGTTGTTATATAAAAGTGCAACGGTTTTTCAAATATTATGTAACTGAGGATGATGTTGGCAACATCGAAACATGTCTTTAAAATTAAAACACGTCGTAATCTTCTTAAAAATCACGATTTGCTTTCTGCTGTCTCGACCTTTTGGTTCTATTATCCACAACAACCTGAATGAACTCGCATAATGCACAACTGTCACCTTGTCTCCAGAGAGAAAAAGCACCGTCATCTGTTCTTGTTTCTAATGGTTATCCTCTTCCCCTTTTTTCCTCGGGGGGAGGGTACGGCTACACGTAGGCTATGTATGATTACTCAAAGTTCACAAGTCCTTATAATACAATGCCATTCCTGATTGTAGGTGCTAGGGCTTCTGGGACATTTTTGGGACTGTCCCAGATCCCCAAGTTGCCAGTCACTGTTTGCGTTCTGTTGCTTCAATGCGGAGGTAATTCTATTTGGTGGAATTCTGGAAAAATCAAATCATTTATACAGCAAGGTTAACACAGAGACAATCATTTGTATTTTTTGTGACAGCGGGAATACGTTTCTTTAGTGTTTGACGAGACATTGATCTGTTAACTCCGCTTTCTAATTCATCAATTGTGTGTGGTCTACTGCATGTATATTTGATAGTTTCCACAGAGCTTTCGATATTATTTACTGTTGTTTTCATCTTACAGGACTCGATCCATACAATTTACAATGAAGGAGTTATTATTCATCGATGGATACTCATTTCAGGTAAGCATCGTAGAAAACCGTACGACTTACAAGTTTACAATATAAATCAAGTTCCGAAGCGCCCCCCACTCCCCCATCGCTTCCTTGCAGCTTTCTCACTTTCTCACTTGATCGATCTGTTTTACATGGACGTCCGATTTATTTCTGAATCAAGGATAGTTCAGCCTGTTGATAGTCCATTTTTTTGTTGCGGTTGTCCTTTCCATCATGTCTGTGGTTCTGTGTACTTAAATTAATACTCAAATCAAATATTGCGTCCGAGAATCGATCTTTACTGTACTCAGCTGTACTGTCTGACTGGTGAGAGGGATGACAAGTCAGAGAAAAACTTTCGAAATCATTAAAATTGATATGTACTTGAATCGGGCTGGAAATTAGGAAGGTTACAACTGTAAAGAACGAGAGGAGATGGATGCCAGGCATGGATGACTCCTTCGAGCCTTGTTTAAGAAATCAGATATTTTTAAAATATCACCATAAATTTGCACAGGAAAGATAACTTTGAATACTTCAGCTAGTGTCAAAAATAATTTTACAATGAATAGCAGATTACAACTCTGAATGGTCTACAGGCTTAAGTTATTTTAAAATATAAGCAACAATACATTCTGTTCAAGTGACTATCAAAAATTGATATCAAAGACAGTACACATACAGACTGTGATAAGTTGTTCATATTATAATTTAGGCTTTTTTGAGAAACAAGACGCTTTAGGAAGCATAAAGTTCTGAGTTGCATTTATGATAGTAAATATTTCAGAAAATTATTGGAAAAAGGAAATGGTGAATTGTATATGGTGCATGGAAACCTAAATATTACAATGGTATACCTTAGGTTCAATTAAATAATGTTAATATTACGCAGTGAAATTTCTGCAAACAGAAGATGGAAAAATTTGAAAGAATCAAGGAAAAGCTGACGGTTTTGTCAATGTTGATGTTTAAACTCAAGCAAGTACCTCTCATTGATGTACTTGTTGTTTAGGCAAAATGACTGCCTCCATTGTACATACTGTACATGTAAATGTGGAATTTTAAGGCTTATAATGATTTTACATGAAAGAGTCTGCATACAGGTCAAGCGGTTGTTCAGGACTGCGGTTATATATATCTGGTTTATTTCTGTAGCATGGAGCAGCCAGGAGTATTTCTACTCCTCCCCCGCTGAATGGGATGGTAGTCCATCGCAGGGTTACCCCCAGCAGTAAATTTTGCACTTTAGCCGGCGAACAGTCAACAAATACGAGTCAGTCCGATGGAAGGTTGTTTCAAGCAAAACAACACACGAATTTTTATTATTTTTATTTATACGCTTGCAAAACTGTAGTTTTTAGCATCATAATTACTCTTCTATCGAAACAACCTTTACTTCGATCGAACTGACCTTTGGTTGCAATGGAATGAACTCTCGCTCGAAACATTGTTTGATCGAACTGTCTCGATACCACAGTAACATACTAAGAAGAAATAAACTGATCATAAATTGTCGAGATCTCAATTGTTTTTCTGACTCTTTATTAATAATTATTAATGTAACTTTCTTCAATAAGAGACAACACTTACTGTGTACCTTTCTTCACACTGTAATCGCCACTAACCAAAAATTTCACAGGCAATTTGGCTGTCATACAGTGTATTTCGCCTAGTTAGTGTCAATTCCTTTGCTAAGTTCCACAACTATGACTGTAAACAGTGCCCTAATTGAAGGGGTGAGTGGAATAAAGCCCCAAGTGACTTTTGGAAAATTTGAGGCAGCCAGGATTAAAATACCAACAAGCACTTGTTACAGTT
>JAHPZR010002199.1:17500-20000 GCA_019787425.1 Platygyra sinensis
TATATTCAGTGTAAATCTACTATATTCAGTGTAAACCTGCTATATTCAGTGTAAACCTACTATATTCAGTGTAAATCTACTATATTCAGTGTAAATCTACTATATTCAGTGTAAACCTACTATATTCAGTGTAAACCTGCTATATTCAGTGTAAATCTACTATATTCAGTGTAAACCTACTATATTCAGTGTAAACCTACTATATTCAGTGTAAACCTACTATATTCAGTGTAAACCTACTATATTCAGTGTAAACCTACTATATTCAGTGTAAACCAACTATATTCAGTGTTAACCTACTATATTCAGTGTTAACCTACTATATTCAGTGGAAACCTACTATATTCAGTGGAAACCTACTATATTCAGTGTAAACCTACTATATTCAGTGTAAATCTACTATATTCAGTGTAAACCTGCTATATTCAGTGTAAACCTACTATATTCAGTGTAAATCTACTATATTCAGTGTAAATCTACTATATTCAGTGTAAACCTACTATATTCAGTGTAAACCTACTATATTCAGTGTAAACCTACTATATTCAGTGTAAATCTACTATATTCAGTGTAAACCTGCTATATTCAGTGTAAACCTACTATATTCAGTGTAAATCTACTATATTCAGTGTAAACCTACTATATTCAGTGTAAACCTACTATATTCAGTGTAAACCTACTATATTCAGTGTAAATCTACTATATTCAGTGTAAACCTGCTATATTCAGTGTAAACCTACTATATTCAGTGTAAATCTACTATATTCAGTGTAAACCTACTATATTCAGTGTAAACCTACTATATTCAGTGTAAACCTGCTATATTCAGTGTAAACCTGCTATATTCAGTGTAAATCTACTATATTCAGTGGAAACCTACTATATTCAGTGGAAACCTACTATATTCAGTGTAAACCTACTATATTCAGTGTAAATCTACTATATTCAGTGTAAACCTGCTATATTCAGTGTAAATCTACTATATTCAGTGTAAATCTACTATATTCAGTGTAATCTACTATATTCAGTGTAAACCTACTATATTCAGTGTAAACCTACTATATTCAGTGTAAAACCTACTATATTCAGTGTAAACCTACTATGTTCAGGAAAAAAAGTCCCTCTTCTCTAACAAATAGGAGGCGCGGTGGCCTCGTGGTTAGCGCGCTCACCTCCGGAGCGAGCGCTCCGGGTTCGAGCCCTGGCCGGGGACATTGTCTTGTGTTCTTGGCCAAGACACTTTACTCTCATGGTGCCTCTCTCCACCCAGGTGTATAAATGGGTAGTGTGCAACCTGTCTAGCGATATACATGCGAAACATGTTTTTCTATGGAGGCCAAGGGACCAGACGTGTCTCAGCTACGTCACATCGTTACACACTACTATGTTCAGTGTTAACCTACTTTATTCAGTGTAAACCTACTATATTCAGCGTACACCAACTATATTCAACGTACAGCTACTATATTCAACGTAAACCTACTATATTCGGCGTAAACCTACTATATTCAGTGCAAACCTACTATATTCACTGTTAACCTACTATATTCAGTGTTAACCTACTATATTCAGTGTTAACGTACTATATTCAGTGTGAACCGACTATATTCAGTGTAAACCGACTATATTCAGTGTTAACCTACTATATTCAGTGCAAACCTACTATATTCAGTGTTAACCTACTATATTCAGTGTTAACCTACTATATTCAGTGTTAACCTACTATATTCAGTGTAAACCTACTATATTCAGTGTAAACCTACTATATTCAGTGTTAACCTACTATATTCAGTGTTAACCTACTATATTCACTGTTAACCTACTATATTCACTGTGAACCGACTATATTCAGTGTAAATTTACTATATTCAGTGTTAACCTACTATATTCAGTGTTAACCTACTATATTCAGTGGAAACCTACTATATTCAGTGGAAACCTACTATATTCAGTGTAAACCTACTATATTCAGTGTAAATCTACTATATTCAGTGTAAACCTGCTATATTCAGTGGAAACCTACTATATTCAGTGTAAATCTACTATATTCAGTGTAAACCTACTATATTCAGTGGAAACCTACTATATTCAGTGTAAATCTACTATATTCAGTGTAAATCTACTATATTCAGTGTAAACCTACTATATTCAGTGTAAACCTACTATATTCAGTGTAAACCTACTATGTTCAGGAAAAAAAGTCCCTCTTCTCTAACAAATAGGAGGCGCGGTGGCCTCGTGGTTAGCGCGCTCACCTCCGGAGCGAGCGCTCCGGGTTCGAGCCCTGGCCGGGGACATTGTCTTGTGTTCTTGGCCAAGACACTTTACTCTCATGGTGCCTCTCTCCACCCAGGTGTATAAATGGGTACCGGCGAATTTAATGCTGGGGTAACCCTGGGATGGACAAGCATCTTATTCAGGGGGGAGCAGAAATACTCCCAGTCGCTTCATGCTTCAGAAACCAGGATAAGCTCCGGACTGATGAGCCACTTGGCCCGAA
>JAHPZR010002199.1:25000-34483 GCA_019787425.1 Platygyra sinensis
ATTCCGCAGATGAGAATAAAACATTATCACCTTAAGGAACAGCTGCCCGAATGCCCGTCAACATTGAAGAGTTGAAAACATCTGCAAAATAACGGATGAAAAAGAACACGCACAAAACACGAAAAATCAAAGAAAAAAAAAACGAACGCTGAATGAGCGAGACCGAGATGAAAGACCTACTCTTACACCCCAATATAAATACCCTACTAATCACCCACATACCAGCGCACATGCCTAAACAAACAATAGATACCGACGAGAGCATATTTTCCTGCTAATTCCACAGTCAAACGCAGGAAAATACTACTCTCTTCTAAATCTAAGTTTGACCCACCACAACACACATAACCCTTGGGTGCAGCTCGCTTCAAGCCAAGCGCTGCCCAATCCGAGAGGACGAGAACGGGAAAACAGAGGCCAAACTGCAAAAGAAAAAAGCACACAAACAAAACTGAGCGAAACCAACTTCTGGCCACAAGCAAACCACCCACTGGCAGAAATATAACTAACAAAATCTGCGTAAGAAACCACTGGCAACACGTAAGCCACCCACTGGCAGAAAAATATAAAAAACTTATAAAATCAGCGTAAGCCACCCACTGGCAAATAGAATAGAACTAAAGAAACTGCGTAAGCCCCCCACTGACAGAAATATAAAACTAAACGCATAATCCACCCACTGGCAATGAAAGACTACACTGGCTACCTGAAAGCCACCCATTGACCTCAGACCGTCTAACAGGCATTTTTGTCTTTCTTTTCTTTCTTTTTTTTTTTTTGAAAGATGATAGAGGGAAGCCCACCATAAACTAAACTACGGCCACCCACTGGCCTTACAATCAACAGCCACCCACTGGCCTTATAATCAACAGCCACCCACTCGCCTAATAAACAACGGCCACCCACTGGCCTCACTTATCAACAGCCACCCACTGGCCTTAAAATCAACAGCCAGCCACTGGCCTTAAAATCAACGGCCACCCACTGGCCTTATAATCAACGGCCACCCACTGGCCTATAATCAACAGCCACCCACTGGCCTTAAAATCAACAGCCACCCAGTGGCCTCATAATCAACGGCCACCCACTGGCCTCATAATCAACGGCTAAAACTAAAACTGGGATCCAACAGGATATTAAAGCGAAAGTCACCCACAGACTAAATCACGGTCACCCACTGACCTAAATACACGACTGAAGCAAAAAACACTAACAAGAAAACTGGACGCCATCCACTGGCGCTAAAACAGACAACTGCTGAAAACAACAGGAAAAAAAAACATGAAAAGGAACGTTAACAACTTACCAAACTGATGCAGACGAACATCGAGAACACCAACCTTGAACACTAGTGCAGAAACCGGCATTAGAAAAAACGCGCCAAAACCCTAAAATTAAGATCCTTCTCTACCAAGAAACACCAGTGCTATGTCAAAGTCGTCTTCAAAGGAGGGAGGTCCACCCAATCCTCGACGGAATGAGCCAGATGAAGGCAGTCCGAAGTGAGAAAAGGCCAGAAAGGGGCGGAACGCCATAGCGGAACGATCGAAGAACCTTAAGGTCCTTAAGGGCAGCAAGACCTCATGTGTTTCAAAGCCCTCGGAGCAAGGTGACGAGGCGGACAAACCCAGTTGTTATCGAAACTCCACGACCTGGTAAAGGTATCCATAGCCTTACAGCGAGGATTCTAAAAACCTGGAATCAAATCTAGGTAACAAATGGTTATATTCGTCAGCAAAACGATCAATAGAATTAGGCCCGCATCTCAAGTCTAAAAGGCGAAAAATATGAGGACTACAACAATACGGCTTAAATAATCCACCTGCTCATTTTTAGATCTGGGCACCCAATCAGGTTTGATAGAAATTCCATGAAGAACGCCAATCTTAAAAATGCGCTTAGCCTCCTCTTGCGCATTAGACTTCCGACTGCCGATGTCAATAATACGCGCAACATTCTGGCTGTCCGTGAACTACTTAACAGATAACCCTGCGAGCTTAAGCGCAAACGATTGCAAGACTTCACTCTAACGCTCAATATCTCACGCATCGTAGAATTTTCCATTGCTAAATCGGTAGACCAAACACCTGAGCCGCCAGCTGAGAGGCCCATACTCAACAATATATCCGTCATATCCGGTATCACTCGCATCCAAATAAGCAACTCTGACTGCACTAGATCTAGATTTCAAACAAATGCGACCCGGCCAATGAGACGACCTAGACTGGACTGCCAAAAAACTAATTCCTCCACGGCCGAGTGTTGCAGTGTAAAAGTTGAAAACCAGGACCTTTGTCCTGAAATCTGAACATACATTGAACGGATTATCAAGCGCACATGAACATAGAGTTCAGCTGACCAGCGATGGTAGCTAGATCGGCCTAAGCGTTTACGATACGAAGCGCAACAACGCGCAAAATGCTTCCCTGAAGCTTCTTAATCTTCGAATGAGGAACAGAAATGTTATTAAGACTGAAAAAGCCAAGCTAGGCACCGACCTGCGAGGGCTCCCACACAAATTTTTGAAGATTCACAAAGAAACCTGGCGGAGTCTAAATTAGAGTGACAAAAACGACTGAGCTCCTGGCAACTAGCGAAATCCGGGCTTCCCCCAATACCATCGACGAGGGATTTTATAACACGACGCCCAAGCCCACGCCAATAATTAACGAAAGCACACACTAACTTAGTGAAAATGTACGGAGCGGAAGACAAGCCAAAAGGCAAAAACATTAAAAACAAAGTATTTGATGACTGAATTGAAGCACCAAGGAAAACCCAAATACTGGCGATGATCGGGACAAATTTCGACGTGTGATAACCAGATTTGAGATCAAAGGTAAAGAAAAAATAACCCGACTGAAACAAATCAAATAACTTCGTACCGAACAGACTGCTTCCAAACAAAACGGTTTACAAAAGAAAAATCCAAACTAAGTCGGCATTTCCCACTGGACTGTCGAACCACGTGCAATGGGTTGATAAAAATGGCCGGAACATCAACTTCAGAAACACAACCACGCTCAATTAGCTCTGAAATGGCGTCTTCAACAAATCTTTAAACTTCAAGGCCAACGATCAATTAAGAATGAGAAAACTCTCGGGCAAATCAAAGAAAAGAATTTTGTACCCTTCAACAATGGTGTTAATGAAGTCAGAAGCGCGAATGGAATTCATCCAAAAATCAACATGATCCTTGAGGGAACCAAACTAAAACAAAGAAAGCTCTGAAGCTTTTTCAAAATCAAAAACGTCACTTCATTGACTTATCTGATCTTGCTGAAGGAATGAGATTGGAACAGTTGTTTCTCCAATGTCCTTCCCATCCACAAGCGAAGCAGTTTCCTCTTCTGAACTGGGTTCTGAGAAAAAAGGTGGCTTGACGAAACTGATAGGGCTGACGAAATGACTTGGAAGCGTCTTCTTCCAGCTCTTTCTTCGCCTTATCCAACCTCTACTTATCGACAGCGGCGATAGCAGAATCAAATTTGGCTTCCACAGAGTCGTTAATTTAAATTGCTTCTCGTTTTCAACTTTCTTCCACTTAATGGAAATGTCCTCTTTAACCTTTTAACAACGGATCGTACGCAGTCTTCTTGATCTTCAGGAATGGACCTCTTAAAGGGGCTCAGTCACGTTTGAAAAGCTTAGCACAACTTTTCAAATTCGTTGTTTGCAATCCGCGTCAATCTTCTCCATCCTTAACCATCCTTGTTCCTTTATGGTTTATTATCGTCTCTTTGATGTTTTTCTATCTTTACAAAGTGTTATTTTTAGGTTTCCTTCAATTTAACTGTTATTTTTTTCGATGTTCAAAATAACTCAAGATGCCGTGACTGAGCCCCTTTAAGGTCTTGTAACTTCGAATCAACGCGTTCTAAACTAGATTCTTGAGACTTCGCAAGAAGTTCGACGACATCCGCCTTGTTCATGACTGAAAACGAACGCTGAATAAGCGAGACCGAGATGAAAGACCTACTCTTACACCCCAATATAAATACCCTACTAATCACCCACATACCAGCGCACATGCCTAAACAAACAATAGATACCGACGAGAGCATATTTTCCTGCTAATTCCACAGTCAAACGCAGGAAAATACTATTGTACAAACGTAGACTTTTGAGAAAATTTTCTTACACGATGGATTAACCATTTAACAAGCCAAGGAGCTGGGAGGAGGGGGCGTTTGCGGGTTGCATATTAGGGGAGTGTAATGGTTGTTGTACTTTGTAAAAAGTTACCGCAGTTGTAGGAAATATTACTTTTTAGAAGGGAAATGAATGAGCCTGTGATGTGATTCAAACAGCACTTTACACACGTGATTACAATTACCGAGTTGTGCGTGTCTTAACAGCTATAAAGTATCGCTCATATTTGTTAAAACTGATCTGCGTCAGTTTGTGACTGTAAACAACCGTCGCTATGGCCGTTGCTACGTAAAACCCTTTTTACCACTGTGTACTTTCCTTGAATTTTACACTCAGCTAGCGACAAATTCAGCAAGATCGTTTCAAAATGCTATTACGTGTTCAAGGGCTTTCAAAGACCTAATTTTTGATGAAGGTCGTTAGTTTTCAGCCTGTTGGGCCACCTTAATTTTGTGATCGAGGTGTCGCGCCTGCCCCAACCAAACCATTGATGTATGAGGCCCAACACTGGCCGTGGGCTAGTTTTGATTTTGAAGCGCAACGTGGAGTGGTTGGACCTGTTGATTATCCTAGGGCCCAGGTTCGGTGTGGCCGTTGATGGGTTTTGATTATAAGGCCAATTGTGGCTCTGTTTTTGTCGGGCCGTTTGATTTTTAGGACAGTGGCTGGCCCCCTTGTTGATTTTTAAGGCGCCAGTGGGTGGACTGTTGAGTTAAGTGATGGCCACGGTGCGGCGTGGCCGGTGTTATTAGGCGAGTGTGCGGGTGGCTGTTGATTATATCTATGGCCATCGTGGCGTGGCCTGTGGAGTGTCAAGGACGAGTAGGCTGTGGCCGTATTGTTAGTTTATGGTGGGCTTACTTATCATCTTTCAAAAAAAAACAAAAGAAAGAAGAAGAAAGCACAAAAAGCCTCCTGTTTAGACGGTCTTTGAGGTCATGGGTGGCTTTCACGGGGAGCCAGTGTAGTCTTTTCATTGAAAGTGGTCGTGGATTATGCGTTTAGTTTTTTTTATATTTCTGTCAGTGGGGGTCGCACTCCTACGGCAGTTCTCTTTAGTTCTATTTCTATTTGCCATTTCAGTTGGGCGGGCTTACGCTGAGTTTTATTATAACCAGTTTTTTATATTTTTCTGCCAGTGGGGGCCTTAAGGTTGCCACAGTGGTTCTTAGCAGATTTTGTGTGTTAGTTATCTTTCTGGCTCAGTGGGTTGGTTTAGCGTGTGGTCCAGAAGTTTTTTTGGTGTAGCTCCAGTTTTGTTTGTACCGTGCTTCTTTTTTATTGCAGTTTGGCCTCTTGGTTTTCCCGTTCTCGCCTCTCGGGATTGGGTCACGCGCTTGGCTTGCAAGCGTTTTTTGATGTCTTGCACCCTTCTTAAGGGTTATGTGTGTTTGTGGGTGGCGTCAAACTTAGATTTAGAGGAGAGTAGTATTTTTCTGCGTTTGACTGTGGAATTAGCAGGAAAATATGCTCTCGTCGGTATCTATTGTTTGTTTAGGCATGTGCGCTGGTATGTGGGTGATTAGTAGGGTATTTGTATTGGGGTGTAAGAGTAGGTCTTTCATCTCGGTCTCGCTTATTCAGCGTTCGTTTTTTTTTTGTTGTTTTTTTTTTTCGTTTTTTTGATTTTTCGTATTTTGTGCGTGTTCTTTTTCTTCGCTTATTTTGCAGATGTTTTCAACTCTTCAATGTGGACGGGCATTCGGGCAGCTGTTCCTCAAGGTGATGATGTTTTATTCTCATCTGCGGAATCTCTTCCAGATGTGGCTTTGGCTTGCAGAGCTCCCAGTACTTCATTCAAGTATTCCTGTACCTACAACAGATGGAAGTGTTGGGCGTGTGATCATGACCTGGGAGCTTTTCCTGCATCTTCGTTTCACCTTGGTCTTTATTTGCCCCATTTGATGTCTGAGGCGAAGACAGCGTCAACTTAGAGTCCGCCGTTCACAGCATTGCCTGGATGCATCAGTTAGGTGGAGAACGGTCTCCTACGGATCATCCGTTGGTGAAGAGCTTTCTTTCTGGTGCACAACGTTTACTGGCCCACCGCACATCCAAGAAGGAGCCAATCACTGTCTCCAGGAGAACAATTAGTTGCCTGTAAGGCCGATGCGATGACTTCTTTGTATTATATTCGTTCTGTTGTAATTTGTTTGATAGCTTTTGCTGCATTTCTTAGATTTGACGAGCTTGCTAAGCTCGTTCGTTCAGATGTTGAGATTAAGAGTGATATGTTAAAGTTATTTATCGAATCTAGTAAAAACTGATCAGAACAAGGATGGTCCTTAGGTTGTTATAGCTTCATCTGGCAAGCAACTTGCCTGGTAGCTTTAATGAGCCGATATTTGGAAAGGGGGTAGCTAGCCCAAGTCAGCCCCCTCCCTCTTTTTTTTGACGGTTGTCGAAAACTAAGTATGGTTATAAGCCTAGGTCTAAAGGTTTAGGTTATACACGCTTAAAGGATTTAATACTAGAAGCTTTTAAAGACATTGTGCCTAAAATTTCTGTTATTGGTACTCATAGCCTTGGAAGTGGCGGGGTTGCCGCCGCCAAAGCTGCCAAAAGCTGCCTAAAGCTTGCAATTATCTTAATCAATTATAAGTTGGGTGCATTTTTCCCTGATGATTGAAAGCGCCAACCCGCCCCGACGTGACTCCATCTTTTTAAAGTAGGCGATAGAAACGATGGTTAACAATTTTATCGTCCAATTTCTGTGATTTCATGTCTGTAGCCAAACGGTTCGAAAGTGAATTGTCCTTCATGACCAATTATATGCCTATTTAGAGGAGTCCACAGTATCATCTGTAAATATCAATCAGGGTTATTTGTCGGCCCTTCTACCCACTCAAACGTTTGACGGCCCTCCTTATTGAAGCACGGACACGTGGGAGTTATATATCTAGATCCGGGCCAAAGTCAACTGCTTTGTTCGTTTTTCCTGATTTAAAAAAGGCTTTCGACACAGTTGATCACAAGATACCTTTTAATCTCTAACCGGTTAAGGCCCACTACACGGCATATGTGGAAATGACAATGATAACTGGTTCTCTTGAGTCATACTTAGACAATCGCACACAAATGTGTTCTCATTAATGGGTACTGTTATTCTAACCCTACATCGTTCACCTAACTTGTGTGGTTGTCCCACAAGGGGACGATTCGAGCGACCCCCCCACCTGTATCCCTCGTGATATCTATTAATGATTCTCCGAATTGTTTATACAATGTGTAACGATGGATGTACGCCGACACACCCACCTTAACATTACGCGGCTCCGCGGTGTATTGTTTCTAGTGGACAATCTTCAGTCTAGTATTTTAACCAAGACTTAGTACACGACATATGTTCAACCCAATTGGTTGATGAGCAACACAAAACTTACCTCGAAATATGACTAACAACCGAGTTTATGCCTCATCGAGTTCAAGGCAGAAGAGAGAGAGCATTAAGGAACTCTCACAGAATCCCTGACAATTCACAATTAATGATAATCAAGTTAGCCAGGCTCACCACCGCAAAATCACTAGGATGTTAAACCCTCGATAACAAACTCGATTGGGGCCAGTCACATCGATAAACCTAACAAAGAAGTCGCTTCTGGCAAATTGGGGGGCCATAAAACGTAAATCAGGAACCTTTATGTACCATCAAGCTACTTTGTCAATCTAATATATCCATAGCTCTGATGCTAGGCCACATTTTGACTATTGGAATATGTTGGGGGAGGGGAGGAAACTCTCGCCGGGATAATACTTTGCAGTGTAACAAATGACAAAAATACAAAACAGGGCGCCCTTTTACAGTGTCTTTGACTTATATTAAATTATGACGCTGATGATGGTCAGCTTGTTTGCTCAAGCAGGCAAATAAAACGAGCACAACCATCATGGTCTATAAGTCTCCTCTAGCATCGGTCTAGACTCCAGACTAGTTATGGTTTACGACAATTTGACAAAGGCCCACACCCTTCTGTCTCTTGAGATAAACTGTCCCCCGTTCCCCCATGAAAACCTTAAGAGGACTCTCGACAATAAGCTTATACTTGTTCCAGTGCCGCGAACAAACTATTATAAGAACAGCTGTATCAGCTATCAGTGGCGACAAAACCTTCTGGAAACAGTCTTCCTCGCCGACACCAAGACACAGCAGTAGTCCCTCGGTTAGCTGGTCAATTAAGCGGTACTAATTTATATGAAGTACGTTGGAGCAGCGCAGCGCATTCGTGGAAAGCAGCTTTAGTTAGGTTCTCTAGGTTCTTTTCTAAGAGCAGATTTTATATAAAGTTTTTTTTTTTATTCATTTAATTGCATGCCGCATTGTTGATATAGGTACACGTTCCGTAAAAGTTGGGGCTGATGAATTGTCTACCTTTCGTGGATAAATAAACATGACCAAGTATTCTGTATTATCTTCCGTCTGTTCTGCTCCTGTCTGGTCATGTCTGTATACTCTATCTATCTATCTGGGATTTACAGATTCGTTTTGTTCAGCGGTCATGGTCCGTGGTCTTTGGTTGATTCGCCGTTAAGGACGGTGATGTAATGGATTATTTTTTGTCTTCACGTTCTCGTCTGTATCTCAGGCTTTTAGTTAGTTTATCTGGATTTGTCTTCTTTTGGGTCTTGAACAGTGCGGTGACCGGTTGACAATTGTGCGGGACAGCTGGCCTGAGACTGCGTTTTTGCTCCTAGGAGCAACCATGCTGGACTTGCCCGGCGTACGGCTACGCCCTGAGAGTTTTTCACCCAGCCTTTGGTTTGTTCCCACGACCTCTATGTCAGTTAGTTTTTGTGTTCACTTTACGAATTTTTGGAGGTGTTAGGGACAGAGGTTGATGTTTAGGGAAGAGGAGGGAAGAGCGGGCACACTGCAAATGGGTGGATAATGAGGGGATGACAGATAGAGGAGATGAGAAAGAGACACAAGAAAAGAGGTGGTGGGGCATTGAAGACTCCGAGAGGAAAAACCATAGGGTGGCACCAGGGGTTGTTGGGAGGGGGTACCAAAATGTGGGAGATTGAGAATGACCCTGTAAGGAATGAAGGCAACAGAAAACATGGAAAAGGGGACGAGTCATGAAAAGGAGAAGCGTCACGGGAAAACGGGGTCAGACGACCACATCAAAAGAACAAGACGTGTGCGAAATGAGGCAAATTACATCAAAAACAATCGGAATATTTAACATCTGGTCACGGGACACAATGAAAATTGTGATGGCACGCGGTGTGGTCGAGAAATAAGATTACTTCCAGACAAAGCTGTAAAGTAGCTGAAAAGCAAACAGTCAACTGTCCAAAAATTTTGGCCCCCCTCGATTCCACAAAACGACC
>JAHPZR010002200.1:0-2500 GCA_019787425.1 Platygyra sinensis
TGTTAGCGATGGATTTTGCAGCAACTTTATAATCACAATTCAGAAGCGAGATGGGTCTCCAGTTTTTTATGTAACATAATGATTTATCTTTCTTTGGAATCAGCGTTAATAATCCTCTTCTCTGTGATATGGAGAGAAGGCCTTTAGCATGGGAAGCGTTTATAGAGGCAAGAAAAAAGGGCTTAATGTCATTCCAGAAGACTTTATAAAATTCAACTGGAATTCCGTCCGTTCCAGGAGTCTTGTTTGATTCCATATTTTTTAAACTTTCCAGACATTCTCTAGCCGTTAGCAGACCTTCACAAAGATTTCTTTCGTCGTCACTTATTGTACATTGATTCCCTTGTTGAAAAAAGAGGTCTTCACCAGAAACGTTTTGACAGAAGCTATTGTTTGACGTGTACAGTGCCTGATAAAAGCGTTTCGCTTCATTAAGGATTTCTTCATCTGTGTTTAGCGTGGTGTTGTCATCGATTTTCAGATTTCTTATTGTTTTACTATTAAAATGCCTTTTTTCCGACTCAAAAAAATACCTTGTATTTTTCTCCCCTTCATTATACCAACGTGATCTGGACCGGATAATCGAGCCTTGGGTTTTGTAGTTAATCACTTGCTCTAGGCTTTGTTTCTTAATCTCCAGTTCCGTACGAATTTCACGCTTCTTAATTTCAGAAATGTTATTTTCAAGTTTGCGCTCCAGCATTGAAATCTCGGTCTCCAGGGTCTTCTCAGTTCGTTTTTGTTTTGCTTTCTGTTGTTTTGCATATTTAATCGAACTTGCTCTTATCTGCATTTTCATCACATCCCATAAAAGTATCGCGTCTACCGACTCGTCCTCTTTGTAATCATTTGACACTTTATTCATGGTTTCTTTGATAAAGTTTATATATTCAAGATCCTTTAGAAAATGAGTGTTCAACTTCCAGAAACCTGGTCCTCTGGGGTTTGTCTTAGTGCCAAGAGTCAAAGTAATAATAGAGTGATCGGTTTTAAAGCCCGGTAGAATATCCGCCTCAAGTGCATCGGTAGATAAGCTTGAACTGATCAAAAAAAAGTCTAATCTACAATGAATTTCAGGTTTATTTCTTCTCCACGTGAAACGAAGAATATCCGGATGAAGATCACGCCATATGTCCGTCAGATTCATATTTTCTTTGAATTTTTCAATTTCCTCTAAAGATTTAAAATGAGTGGTATTGTTTCCTCCTTTCTTATCTTTTTGGATATTTTGTACTAGGTTAAAGTCTCCTCCTAAGACCAAATGTTCACATTCGAAAGTGGATAGGTTATCAAAGATACTTTTAAAGAAATTTGGATCATCATTATTAGGTGCGTAGATATTTTGTAGGGTTATGATTTTGTCTTCGGTTTTGATATCAGCTGTGATGAATCTTCCCTCGGGATCTGAAAAGTATTTTTGAATCTCAAAAGAGAAATTGTTGTTAAATAAGATGGAAACACCTGCTCTGGAGCTCGAAAGACTGCTGAACAAACCTCTATACCCCCATTCAGCTAACCATAGTTCTTCTATTTCTTTCGAACTGTGCACTTCTTGCAAAAAGTAAACAGAATATTTTTTGTTCCTTAGCCAGTTAAAAGTTTCTCTTCTCTTGATCTCGTTCGATAGTCCCCTAACATTCAAGGAGCATATCACTAAATTATCAATTTTGGAAATATTTGACATAACTCAACTGAAAGCCTGAAGGTGAACCTGGAGTGCCGACCTCGTAAGATAGAAAAACAAAACACAAACAAAGACAAAGATCGCAAGGAGAAAAATCACATAACCAAAAAACGAAATAATTTAGCGACATGAACTGTAAACAAAAATACATGACAGTTAAAATAACATACTTAGGGCACATAGATGTTTCTATCAGCAATAGGTTTTCAACGGCAATAGGTTGGCTACATTTAATAAAGCATAAATAACTAATTTGTAACGTTCATGGGTAGCAGTTTACTTTAAGTGCAAAGGATATTTATTCGTCCATTGTAACAGCTTCGTCATTCTGAAAACACTCCGGAATTTTGTCCGCTGAATAAGAATTTCCTTGAATGAAGATCTGTCCGTTCTTGATATATGCCGGAGCAAGGTTCATCCTTCTGGCGTTTCGCAGAGCAGTTGCCAGTTTCTTTTGCTCCTTCGCTGAGATTTTTCTCAAACTTTGCCAATTGATTGTTTATATTATAGAAACTTAAATTTGGAAATAAAAATGAGGGGTCCCCATGTTCGTTTAGGAGCAACAGCACCTCGTTTATACCATATAAATCCTTATAAAAGCACCACGATTGCTTGCTAAATCCACGTTTCCGACGATTGTTTTTTTCTCAAAACTGAGAATTGGCCCACATTTATTTTACATAGAGAAATTTACTACTCAATTCAAAACGACAGAAAAAAATGATAGGTCACCGTAGTCGTTTTCGAGAAAATGACGATTTACCTCTTCGGCGAGGTCCAGTCGTAAAGAAAAAGCCACCATTTTCTAATGCGCGC
>JAHPZR010002200.1:12500-20000 GCA_019787425.1 Platygyra sinensis
TCAGAGTTCGCGTTACCGGAGTTCTACTGGCTTTTACTATCTTCAGAAGGCTCTGAGTAACTCTTGTAAAATGAAGTAAGGCTTTCCATAAGTTTGTGCCTGCTCGGCAACTTTTTGGCAGCTTCTTGTATTTCGAGCAACTTTCAGAATCCTTTCCAGCAACTTTTTGCGAACTGAGCAATTTCTAGTTTTCTATCAGTTCTGATAACTGGGAGAATATTGATGCGTAGTGTTTACCCAAACATTTTTTGGTTTTAATTGAGGACAAAGCTATTTAGCAACGCTGGTTACGCCGCAAAATTGCACCAAAATGCTTTGAAATATTAGCTTAAGTTTGTTCTACTTTCGTATCAGACCAAATAAAGAATACAGAGCAACAAAGTTTTTTCCGGTTTTTTTTGACCAACTTTGAGCAACTTTCGTTACAAAAAGCAACTTTAAACTTTTTTTGAGCAACTTTTGAGTATCTTTTTGCGAAATTCCTGGTAACTTTTGAAGAGTCCTAAAATGAACCCCATTGTATGACCTTAATAGACGCCCATGGAGACCACATGACCGACTGACTTCATCTGAGAAAAATACGAGGTATCCATGATATAAATAATTAGGGCAGAAAACGTTATATACTGACAAACAGTAGGACTAAGGACCCTAGGATGAAGTTGGCCCAATGGGAACTGACATAGGGTCAGCCATCCGTTTATATCTCGCTTTATTTAAAAGTCTTCGTTGCACTGGTTGGGACTTTGCACTCGAGTCACAGTAGAGCCGGCTGCACTTTTTCCTTGTACTCGATGGCTAGCAGGAAATACAGCTTGCCGATGAAGAAGTTCAGTTTACATGCAGGCGGGTAATCAAACAGCAAAGCAACTGTGAGGACTCAACCGGGCTGGCGAATAATTGTCGGTTTAGAACTGGTCAAAAACCACAAAACAAAATCTTTCAGAAACGATCGTACTATATCTTTTGCATCTTATATACCTTTGGACCGTTCTTGCTTCGCGCAATGAAAACCCGGACAGCTTCTTTTTACACTTTGTAAAATGCAATGAAAACTACGCTTGTACAGGTTTGTAAGCATTCTTGCGTAAAAAATGTATTTATTTAACGTTCAGAGCTTAACATTCAGTGCTCGACGAAAGCTCTGATGTGTCTCGAAGGAAAGAAACTGTGATTATACAGGATAATAGCTCAATTAAAAATTTCGGGTTAGTTTACTGGAGAAATAGTTTTGTTTTAATTCTCGTTAGCGAAACTTATAAGATCGAGTGATTGATCCGATCGCGTGACTGATCTTTGATTAAATAACGTGACTCACATTTCGCGTGACTTCATCGCTCCACTGTCTCAGATGTCAGTTTCTTTTGTTATCTAGTTTCAGTTGCTTTGACTATGAATTTCACAATCGTGTGTCCTCAAAAACAAAGGCCGCATTTTGCTGGCCAGTCACTGGCTTCATATTGTTGTTTATATTCCTTAAAGCAATCATCGGTGACGGTTGTGGAGATGTGTTCAGCTCTAAGTCTTTATATTTTCGTTTTCTAATGGCTCTATTACGAGATGATATCGATTGCAAGCTTTGCCTCCGTTCCACTGGGGTCTTACATGTGATTAAAGTTTTAAATTCCTCGCGAATATCCAAGTTATATACACTGTAAATAACAGGATTCGCAGTTCCATTGCAAAGCATTAAAAAAGCCGAGATTACACTATAGTATCGACCAAGCTTGTTGTAGAAACCGAAGTGAACCGACAGCTGAGAAACCCAGAATGGAATAAAAGACACGTAAAATACAAACACCAGCATCGCCAACATTTTCAGAGCTTTGTGTTTTTTCGCTTGAACCCCTCGTTGAACTTCTTGCAGTTGAAAACCTGGCGGTTTGTGGAGCCGGATTCTCACTCCGATCGCTGAATACAGCGTAAGCGTGATGAAAAATCCTATCGCCAGAAGGATTGTTTGAAATATAAACCATCTCACGACCTCTTCACAGGTCATACACACAATGCACCTCACTGTTCCACTGCGACCCACTTTAAGATGGGCGAAGACAAACAATGGAGCGGAGTAAAGTCCGCTGACAAGCCACGTGGATGCAATAATAAAATACGCACGCTTCTTCGAGACGAACGTCTTCATTGGAAAAAATATTCCCAAAAACTTCTCCACGGCGATGGCTAGAATCGTGAGATTCGATGTCAAAATTAAAACCGCGGATAGAAACACGTCAAATTGGCACAAGAAAAGACCAAAGCGACCTTTAATGTGCCATGTACTGTTCAACAGCATATGGACACATATCATTGGTATCATCTCCACGGCAAACAGAAGATCGGCCACAGACAGGTTCACTATGAACAGGTAGTGCACTTGCCTTCGTAAAGTCTTTCCAATTCTTTTAACAGCTTTGATGACGACGATATTTCCCACCAAGGAGAGTGTTACCATAACATAGTAAACGACAGCTAAGATGGCTTGAGTTTGTTGAATTTGTGTCTGTGATCCACCTGCATCTGCGTTTGAATTTGTCAGCGAGCTGACGCTAAAATTCGTACCGTTGCGGTTATTCATTGTGTCGTTAGCGGTATCCAGCTTAGGCTCGATTTCCGCCGCTCTCTCGTGTCTGGTCTACCCTCCCCGAGAAGAGACGGCTGGACGCGTGAGCCGGGTGCGTGAGCGGCAAGCCTTGTCTGTGACGTAAATTCCTAATTAAAATTCTTGCGGCTTTTCTGGTGGCCAGAAATGTCATCTGATGACAGTCATTGACGGTTCCACATGACGCCTACAGCACGTAACATATGTACCCGTGTCGTTTTCGCCACCTCTTCTTTTAATTTTGGCTTTCCAACCTATTTTGTTTCACACTGTTGTTACGGAAGAAGACGTTTTTCAAAAAAAGTAGAGCAGAGCTCTTTGACTGTGGTTTGGCAAATGACATGTCGAAGGTCCCACATATGTTGGTGTGCATCATGTCGACACCATGTTCTTGCTTTGCTCGGTTCAGTTGCTTTAGATCCGTCATCAAAAAATTAATTTTGCCTGGCTTCGCCAGAGACTGGCGTCGCTTTCCTTCAAGAAGACTACAGTACACATCAATTCGTTTGCGTGAATATTTTTTTCTTGAGATCGATATTTACGTTATCCCTCTCTTTGTTGGCTTTGTTTGTTATCTGACATTCTCGCACTACAGGATTCAAATATAGATTCTCACGCATAAAGTCTTTTGACTATTTTGTGCCGCTATGGTTTAGATCAGGCATTATTTCATCAGTTGGAGGTATTTGTTAGGTGTCCCACTAACATGATCGCTCTTCATATCGCACAACTTCTTTGCTACTGCGAGAAAGATAATTTATGCAGCCTGCTCGATTCAGGCAGGAAGATTTTTTATTGGTCGAGATTAACAATGCCAAGTCCACGAGTCCAGCCGTGAGTTCGGGGAGGAGCGCGGGTTCCTTTCCCGAACAGCGGCTGGTAATCGACCCTATCTCCAGCTCGTCTTTTCAATCTACAGATGGTGTAGGGCACAAAATGTACGCCGCTCGTCGCGTGCTCTTAAAGCCGCATTATTTAAATTTCTGAATATTCTTATGTTACACTTATTTTCCGGTTTGACCTGGGATGATGATGTTTTTTTGTTGTTCAGCTCAAGTATTCGACCCTATATTTAGCTTGGGGGTGAGACTGGTGGAGAGCTCAAAGTGCCCCTTACTGATTTTAATGTGTCTTCTTAATAGGGGTTTCAAAGGGGTGTTTCATTTTGAATTAGAGCTTATAACTATTTTATGGAATTTTCTTTACCAAGAGCCATTCAGCACATTTTGACATGTGTGACGTCCTTTCTATAACGCCATGAAACAATTTTGTATCTTATTTCCTCGATTAAACACCGCATTTTTTAGCAGAAATATTAATAAACACTGACCACTGATGAGTAAACGCCGCGTTTATTCGAATAATTAAGTCAAAAAGCAATTGCAGTAATAACAAGTTTGAGGGAGCCTTAAAAATACTTTACTTGATTGTAATAATGTTTTACTGTATCAGTACATTCAAAGCTCAGAGGAATATAATCAAAAAGCGAGAACAATATACGAGCTCTGGAAATTTGCTTTCATTGATAACAATGTTTATCAGTTCGAAGTGAGTATACTTCAATGCTCTTTCAATGCTCTTACCATTCGATTGTTTGCAATATAAATTGGACTTTAAACTTTAAAAATATACGTTTGATTGAAGCTCAGGGACGAAAAAAAAATAGCAAAGGCTAAAAAGTGTAATAATAGCCGTCGTGGTTCACGTTCTCCAAAATTCTTACAAATTTGTCTTTTCGCTTTGTTCTGAGTGTGTAAGGCTCGACGCTGTCTCATTGCCGTCGTTGATAGCTCAATAGTCTGCGAGCAGGCTCACCTTTGAGTCAAACGCGCGAGCGACGAAGAGCAATGCCTTCTGCCGGAAAGTAGTCTGGGGAAGAGGTGCAGCCTCGCCACTCGATTCCGCGAGCGCTTGTGCTCCAATTAATGTTGAGCCTGTTCGCAGGCTAATCGCTGAAAGTCCGAGATGTTCCAGGGTACGACTTTCATACGGAGCGTTACGAAAACAACTGTATTTTTGCGGCAAGCTGAGTGATTAGTCATACCTGAAGAGACGTCACGACAATACTAGAGCCTCGTGAATAAAAACAAGCCAAATTACCAGTTTACCCTGTTCAAGTTACAAAAGATATCTTAATCCTGTTACCCTACTTAGGTCTTCACAGTACCCAAAGCACGAAACGTGTAAAATCCGCTGGATACAAATCCTACTCTTTCGTCAACCTCAGTCAAGGTCACATTCCAAAACACAAGCAGTAATAAACCTTCCCAAAGATCGCTTGAACCGCTCTCAGAGGTCCAAGGTCATCCATAAATTAAAGCTAAAGTTGGTTACGAGGAATGTAATGAATTTTACCTTGGCACAACAAAATATTGCAAGGCCCTTGCTAAAAGCAACGATTCATCCGCTGTTGCTGATCATGTGAAAAGCACTGGTCTGACTTTTATTGGAGAATTAAGGAGACTGTTCGTTCAAGAGCTAAAACCTTCTTTATATTATATGTCAATGTCAGTAGCGAGAAGCTGTAACTAGACTGTCTAAACTAGTTAGATAACTGCTATAGATAATTTTTCTCAGGGGAAAAAGGATTCAGCCCTCTAATATATATCTACGATATAAATACAGTAGATCTGCAAATTTATATTTACTTGCAAACGAAATGTTAAGTTCAGTATTTAATTGCTTTGGAATACAACGTTTACCAACGCTGTTTATAATAAATGCTTAATGATCCTTAATCAAACTATAGAAGCTGGGGTACTCTTTCAGGCTATGACACTCGATCAAATTTGATGAGCGTTGCCTCGCTAGTCGAAAAACAACGGTTAGCTGGGAGAAATCTCAATTCAGCGCAGAAGTACCAAAACCTTAATTAAGCCGATATGCACAATTAAAATGGAAATTCTGTGCGTAAATTGATGTCGCTCATTGCGAGAATATCGATCGTTAATGGCAGACAAGTCCAACTGTTTCGCCAACGTTGTTTTCCGTTGGAGCGCGCAAAAGATGACAGATTTCTCTTGGTATTACGGTTTGATTTTCCAGAAGCGATAAAAAAACATTTGCTAAATCATCGATTATATCCAAGCATTGGCTTTGTCTTTCTAGAAATATGTTAAATCATGAGTATCCGCTCTCTTTATTTCAGTTAGACGTTTTCTAATATACGTAACTGATTAATATTTGCTCACGGCGGAGTAATCAAAAGTTTTTACCGCTGAAATTTCAAACCCTGACGCCTGCACTATCAGGAACGAATCTTGAATGAACTTCATTTACATGAAATGCAAATCACTGAAGCCGATTTTTCATGTGAGTTTTGTTTCTGAATAAAAACACCGAGGAAGATTTAAAAATCATATCCACGTTCCCTACTAGGAGAGCAATAGACATAAAAATGTTAGGTGTCAGTCAGTGTCACAGCGAGCTTGGGCATAATGATATTATCGTTTCAAAAATACAGCAAACATTGGTCGAATTTAAATAAACTTATTTGATCAGCCTCCTGTTTCACACCTGTTGTAGGTTCATAACTGCATTTTTAGTCGAAAGAAAACTAACAAGATCAATTACTAAAAGAGAAATAGCCAACGTTATCACTAAAATTAAGCAATTAGTCCGGAACAGATTTAAAGAACAAAACTGAGAAATGCCGTGCAGATTTACAGCGTTTTCAGCGGTCTGCTTCCTCGTTGCAGCTCTTATGTCAGTTTCCCACAGCTGCCCTATAGGGTATCACGGTTCGCCATGCACAAGTAAGTTATGAAAGTCATAATTGTTTCTACACTTAGATAACTATCAGTTTTGTTCGATATCGAAAGTTATTTTACCGCTTAATTAACGTATTTTTGTCTCTCGGATCTCGGCGTTCCTTATACGTGCATATTGATTTTGGATCTGAACCTAACTCAGCAAAAAAGACATGATTTTATTTGGATTTTTGCTTCATGCAATCTCGTAAGGACGTTTTAAGCTACAAAACTACCCTTGGTAAGGAATTCAAACCATGGTCAAAGTTCTTCCGGATAGCTGCAGTTCAGTTGTTAAAAAAGGGATTGTCAAGTGAGGCGACAGGTTGTGATGCGACCAACAAATCTCATCTAAGAAGAAGCCAAATTACAGCTATACAAATCAATCATAGATGCCACTTTGACGTACTCCTCAACAGTATGCCTTGTTCTTTTAAACTCAAGAGGGCCCAAAAGGCACTCATTAGAAATCCATCGCCGTAAAAAAACAAAAAAAAGCAACCTGTAGAGGGCTGATTCAATTAACCTAAGTTCAGTTTTTGAATTTCAACATTACATTCTAGCTTTGAATCGCAGATCACAAGACGTGCTGTACTGCCCTAATTTTATTGATCCTCGTTAAGAACTGAGACAGCAAGAGTTTAAGAAAACTTCAGACTTGCTTCATTCTACGTTTTAGAGCAGGGAATCACAAAAAGATTCTACGAAGAATAGGAAATCATTTGAACTAAATATGCATCGGAAAATGTTTAATTAATTCTCAGACTCGAGTGTCTCGTTTTGGTGTCAATCAAAACATAATTTTAATTTCCTTAAAGCAATTTTTAAATTGCTAATTTTTTAACCTTCGGTCGGTATGTCACTGCTGAGATAGTTTCTAACTCTAGCCTGATTTAAAAATCCCTAATCAGCAATACATGCTACATCCTGAATCGTTTAACAAATTTGTCATTCCAGCTGTGTTTGAAACTGTTTGTTTGTTCGTTCGCTCGTACATAGCTAGATTTAGCCATTTATTTATCTCTGTCAGTATTTCCATTTCATCAGGTTTTTCCAAATTCTCTTGATATCATTTTAAAAGAGAGTTAGTGGTAAAGGGGAATATAGATCACGTAAGACGAAAAAAAAAGATCCTTTCGCATTTCATGGAAAATC
>JAHPZR010002201.1:0-13398 GCA_019787425.1 Platygyra sinensis
CGGTCATGCGCAGAAACTAAATAACTGTTGCGATCCTGCCGTCCGTCCGCACGTTGAGACAGCCACATGCACTGTTTTGGACGTAGTGTCCGACACGTCCCGTCGTTTCATTGCAAGGTTTTTTTCCTCTTTGTTTGATTTCTCGTTTTTTTTTCTTACGACGCCATAAAGAAGTACCTTTCGGTGTTTGGCTGTTATAAGTTTTTTTTTTGGTGTTGGAGAAATTCTACAAAGAAACGCTCCTGAGGCAGGAAAATGCGGTAGTACATGCCCTATCGGCAAATTCCAGAAGAGCTGCAAGCTTCGAGAAATCCACCGGTAAGATCTATTTCCATTGGATCTTCTGTGCTTAAGTTTTCACTGATCCCATTTACAGTCCAAACTAAGTGAAGCGTACCCGTCAGGATTGCACTAATGAATCTGATATTTGATAACTTGAACCCGCTCGTTTCAAAATGCAATAATGAATATTGAGTTATTCGAATATTGAACTCGCTCGTTTTATCCAAGAATAGCGGCTAACGCGGTTCCGTTTTTCAAAAATCAATTCACTTTGCCTTCTAGAAAGACTAGTAGGTTTTAAACCTACTAGTCGCAACAGTGAATTGATTTTTCGAAACGGAATCAACCCCATTAGCCGTATTCTTGGAGCGAGCGAGCGAGTTCATATTCGACATAATCAATTCATTATTGCAGTCTGAACGACTAGCGGGTCAAGTTTCAAATAATCAGTTCATTCTGCGTCTTGAGGGGTACACTTCGCTTAGTTTTGACTGTAAATATTCGGTATGTCCCGGAGATCAGGAGTGCCTCAGCAGCAGAAGTCACAGAACGAAGAGCTTTTTCTCCGACTCGAAATTCAGCCTTTACATTGTACAGGATCCATGGTTTTCAGGTCAATTCCCTTCGTAGTCCTTTATATTTAAGGGAAGTTTAGGATTCTTAGAAACGTTTTTTCTTCAATAAAAAGCGAATTCCTTTCATCGTCCCTAATTGTTTCCCTCGTTGTTTGAAAAGGTATTTTCGAATGGTAATCTTTTCTAAAACTGGCGGGATAAGTTGCGTCGCAGTGTTTGCTTAACATGCTACAGGCGGCGAAATACGAGATACAAAAACCCTCACTGTCGCGCAACATTGTTGTCGTTGCATAGTTTGTCGTCGATGTTTCCCGGTTTCACCTTGCGTGATCAACTTGACCGGCAACAAAAACATTTGTTGCGAGGTTGGAAGAAATGCGGCGCGCTGATTGGTTGTTTCTAGGTCTCGTTGTGGGGCTAGATGTGTTGCGCGACCAAGTGTGAGTTTATTGAAACGCAGCAACAACAGCAAAATTGTGTTGCTCAAAGTAGACCCGGCGCTCTCACTTTTCGCCAACAACTTCTTTCAAAACCCGGCCAAACAAATGATCTTTTAAAGTGCGCCGGACAAGTTGCATCACGCAAGGTGCAAAACGGAAACATCGACAAACCTTGCAACTAACAATGTTGCGGGACAAGTTGATGGGTTTTGTATCTCCTATTTCCCGCCTTAAGCATGTTATCAACACTGCGACGGCAACTTAATCCCGCCAGTTTTCAGAAAAGATACCACTTCGAAAATACCTTGAAAACGAGGAAACAATAGACGATGAAGAATTCGTCCTTTTATTGAAGAAAAACGTTTCAAAGAATCCTAACTTCCCTTAAATATAAAACTACGAAGAATTTGACCTTGAAACCATGGATCCTGTACAATGTAAAGCTCAATTTCGAGTCGAGCAAAATGCTCTTCGTTCTGTGACTTCTGCTGCTGAGGCACTCCTGATCTCCGACACCGCATATTACAGTCAAACTAAGCGAAGTGTACCCCTCAAGACTGCATGAATGAACTGATTATTTGAAACTTGAACCCGCTAGTCGTTTCAAGACTGCAATAATGAATTGATTATTCGAATATTGAACTCGCTCGCTTGATCCAAGAATACGGCTAATGGAGTTCCGTTTTCGAAAAATCCATTCACTGTTGCGACTAGTAGGTTTCAAACCTACTAGTCTTTTCTAGAATGCAAAAGTGAATTGATTTTTTGAAAACGGAACCCGTTAGCCGTATTCTTGGATCAAACAAGCAAGTTCAATATTCGAATAATCAATATTCATTATTGCATTCTTGAAACGAGCGGGTTCAAGTTTCAAATAATCAGTTCATTAGTGCAATCTTGACGGGTACGCTTCACTTAATTTGACTGTAAACTGGATCAGTGAAAACTAAAGCACAGAAGATACAAATGTAATAGATCTTACCGAGTGGATTTCTTCGAGCTTGCAGTTTTCTGTGAATTTGCCGACTAGCGGCATGTACTACCGCATTTTCCTGCCTCAGGGATGTTTCATTGTAGAATTTCTCCTCAAAAAACTTTAACAGCAAACACCAGAAAGGTACTTCTTTATGTGTCGTAAGAAAAAAAACGATAAATCAAAGAAAAGGACTAAAAACCTTGCAATGAACTACGACGTTGTCGACACTACGTCAAAACAGTGAATGTGGCGTCGTCAACGTTTCTGCGCATGACCGGAACAGAAAATGTGCTTCCGGTATGCCGCCGTCGTGGCTCCCGTCGTGGTGGCTCCCGTCGTGGTGCTTAAGGCCTCTATTGTCACGTACGTCGGGAACGCGACATGTATATTTATTTACATTATCGTATAAATAAACAGCGGGACATGTCGTTCGAATTCTCCTCAATTCTCTCGACTGTTGATCTTTCAAAACATTTAATCACGGCTTGAATCATTCGGAAATTTATACAGCTCGTCAATTTTGTGGCTTTAACTGTCCTCTTTTTCTTTTTTGGCCATCGAGTGCGGTTAAACCTGTATGAGCCGGCACTTTCCAGCGGGATATGAGCTATTTTCTTAAACACGGTGGGGCCAAAAAACCTAAAAATGGGTCATTTTGGCTATTTCGGTGTTCTTTGTATATTTCTTCACCAGACTTGGTATATGAACTTGCGTTGTGTTCCCGATTGTTTGAACATCAAGACCGACACAGAATCTTAAATGATGACGTCACAAATCATGACGTCACAAATATCCTTGATATAACGTTTCTTTTATCAAAGAAAAAATTATGCTGTTTGAAAGATCTTGACGAGAGGAACTTAATGCCGAAAACCATTTCTGGCTAAGACAAAAGCTTCGTGAGTTATGGCAAGTTAAAACAAAAGTCGTTGTCCCCCCGGAAACCTACGAAGCCATACTCTTTCTCAGACAGTGAAACATGATGATGCAAAGGACCGCAAACGAAAATGCTGCCTGTGAACGTAGGATCTGTAAAAGATCTGATCAGCCAAAAATAGAAAGTAACAAACAATGATGCAAGGCTGATACTACGTGAAAAGCTTAACGGGGCAACGACATGATAGAGTCCAAACTGAAAGCCAACAATTGCAACCGTGGACAACTGTTTCGACCTTGTTGGGTCTCATCAGCACGGTGTAGCAAGCTATGAAGTATCAGCTGGTCGACTGACATCCATATACTCACTAAGATGGTGATGACCTCAGATGAAACTCAAATCCAAATCCTTACCAATTGGCCAATGTCACATGCAAAACGCGTGACAAGGGACAATTGGAAAAATCCAGAATATCATGTCGTTGCCGCGATAAGGTAACTGCGGACAGGTTTGGCCATGATTTTCCTGCGGGACAGTTTGTGTCTGTCCGAAGTTACCTTATCGCGGCAACGACATGATATTCTGGATTTTTCCAATTGTCCCTTGTCACGCGTTTTGCATGTGACATTGGCCAATTGGCAAGGATTTGGATTTGAGTTTCATCTGAGGTCATCAACATCTTAGTGAGTATATGGATGTCAGTCGACCAGCTGATACTTCATAGCTTGCTACACCGTGCTGATGAGACCCAACAAGGTCGAAACAGCTGTCCACGGTTGCAATTGTTGGCTTTCAGTTTGGACTCTATCATGTCGTTGCCCCGTTAAGCTTTTCACGTAGTATCAGCCTTGCATCATTGTTTGTTTCTTTCTCAGAAATTGAAACCCTTGGCAAATTTTTTCAACTCTTTTCTGGGAAAGCTAATATTTTGCTGAGATATAATGCTTAGAGTGGCCAAAAATCGTATGAGTGTAGAATCTTAGTTTTTTGTTTTCTAGAAATAGTGTAAGAGATTAAAGAATTGATTACGTCACATTTTATGACGTCACAAACACAGTTTTGCGGCCTTATCAGTGACAAGAAAATCTTCCATCGTGATTTTTTGTTACATTTATTCTTATCGTCCGGGATACCTCATCTGCAACATAACTGGAAATAGTGACACCAAAATAACAACTCTAACTTAGAAATATTTCACACGGGGGGGAACTTCTTTCCTGGGAAAACTCACTTCAAACTTTGAAAAGTCATATCTCAGCTAGTTTTTGTGACATGGACAAACGGTTTGCAGCACTCAACTTGTCTTGATGATTCCTTTCGAACAAAAGCAAAAATTTTTCCAAATTAGTAAACTGAATTTGCGAGTTCTGTATGACGTCATTAATTGTGACGTCATAAATGGAAATTTTCTGTCACATTTAAACTCAAAATGATTGGGCGATGTCCCATACCTCCTTGCCAAGTTTCGTACAGAAATCTTCAAATTTCACAAAACTATTGCAAAACGCACGTTTACATCCCCTATTTTAGGGGTGGTTTGGCCCCACCGTGAAAGAGACTTCATAACTGCAAGTAGCTTCTTTTTATAAAAAACGTTGGTGCGAGAACTTATTCAGTGCAGAGCATTTCTGCGATAAGATATTGCGTACTTAGGTCAGGATTCAAAGAATAACTAGCTTGACACGGTGCAACCAACTGTTGAACAGCATCAAACGGCAAACGTTAAACCCGCAGTGGAGGAACTCGTATGCAAAGAAATACATTAAAGCGAGTAAGTTTCTAAAGAAACCGAAGTGCTCCGTCGGTGAGAGTATTTAGTAAATAAACCCTTCAGGCGGCTGGTATGTCGGCTGATAATGTCCGCGGCTGAGAGATTGTCCGAAAAATGAACATTTGACCGAGAAGCGAAGCTTCGAGGGCAAATGTGAAACTTTGAGGACAATCTCTCAGCCAAGGACATTATCAGCCGACATACCAGCAAGCCAGAAAGGAGTTTATTTATTTTATAACCCTCCCATTAATTTTCAGTTCGCAATAAACCGCTCGTAACTTGGTAAAAAAACCATTGGTGATCTGATGGCGAATGCGCGTGATTGACGTGAGAGAGCAACGTAAATTTGATTGGTTTAACTAACTTTATTTCCACTGTGATTGGACCAAATTTGACAACCTGTCATGTGAAATTAATTCTCGTAACGCCCCTTGGATCAAAAACTCGAAAACTTGGCGCTTTTGGTTCATATATTCCGACGTACTGTTCGTAAACTTGACTAGAAAGAAATGTATTTCAGTCTCAGAATTTACACCTGTGAAACACAGAATGTGTAAAATCTTTAGCACTTGAAGGCTTGAGATGAAGTACTTCAGCCGGTTGTTGTTGTTTTGAGCTAAAGGTCACCGGTTTCATCTCGCGTTGGTTTTCACGGCCTGTCTTTCCGGAGTAGAGAATTGTGTTAAACCATGCCGAATTTGCAAAACTTCCTGCAGCATTCAGGCCAAGCTAATTTGCTGCATAGAGGACTTCATGGTCTTCGCTGGAAATTGGACACTTGTGCTTTGTGAAAGAAATCAATCCCTGTCGAGCAAGATCTTTCAGTGTTGGATCTAGAGCTTCGTTTGCCGGCTTGAATACTTATCCCGAATAATGGAAAACGGCTTTCTTTGGAGGGAACCGGAAAAAAAAAACCATCTGTCCAGCCCGGCACGAATTGGCTTTCACAGTGTTGCGACTGTATGGTTTTCCTTCCACTGAATTTTCTAGCTTCGAATTCTGCGTAAAAGGTTTCAACATAATTGACGATTCTGCCGGCTCCGTGATTTCAAGTGCGACTGGAATTTTTCTCTCCTTCCTCCACGCTCAAGTCGGACGTGAATGGTTGGTTTATTTTATAGTTAGTTATCACATCGTATTAAATCTTTATTTTGTAAAATGAATCGGACATACATACATACATTACATACATATATTCTTTTACTTTCTAATAATTCTTTTATTTTCTAATAATATTTTCTAAAAATTATTATTATTTTCTAAAAATTATTATTATTTTCTAATAATTATTAATCGGACTAAATATTAAAAGTCTACTCGTGACTTTCTCCACCTTCATAGACATTGACAGCGTATTTTGGTGACTTTTTTTACCTTCCAGAACAGCTCTTGTCATTAGCTTTTTAATGTCACTATCGCTAGACTCAGTGTTGAAGAAAACCACAAACAAAATTGTACACTGAAGATGTTTATTCTGTTACACGTCCTTCCGCCGGTTCGGTACAGCTGAAAATTACAAAATACAAAAGCTCGTGACTCGAACCCGATCCAAATATAAAGTTACAAAGGAAAACAATACAAATCAGCGACGACTTACATAATTTTTGGGCATCTCCAGGCCTAATCAACACGTCAACATCGATAAAGTAAAAGGCGACGGAACAAGCAAACTTTTCGCCCACACACATAACACACTGCACATCAAACTGCCGAAAGCACATGGTCGCAAAATCACGTGACCCGCACAAGGGGGGTACAGAGGGGCACGGTAAGGCAAACTGTCCCCAACATCCCGGCCCCTTAAACGCGAAAAGGTAAGCACCGAGCGTTTACCGAGAATTCCACAGTTCAGTGTTTTAACGATTGACAGTCCAGTTTTCGAGTAGCTATTCCTGCTTAAGACAAGTCCGGTATATACTGTATCGCACAACTCATACAAGTTCACATCTCGCCACCTGAAAACTCCAAAAGGCACAACTTGGTTACAGGCCTGGTCAGGGTCGACCAGCTGGTCTTCACTCGGGCCGCTCTGACTAATCCGTCCTTTCCGGTGAAAGTATGAATGATTCGTCCCATAGGCCAATTCTTCCGGGGGGTGTTCTCATCCTTGGTCAGGACCACATCTCCATTCTGCAAATTTCTCTTTGGCCGCAACTGCACAGTGGGTAAATACTCACGAACCCAGCGCTTCCAAAACTGGTCAGAGAGGAACTGAACATGTCTCCAACGCCTTCCATAGATATCACTCTGGTCAAACCGGCCGGGGAGCAGATGAGGTCCTCCACGAAGAAGTAGTAAATGATGTTTCATCATTCGGGTCATCAGATAAAACTGTCAACGGTCTTCCATTTACGATCGACTCCACCTCGCAAAATAGGGTAGACAAGCGTTCATCATCTACGATCTGTTCCCTGAGGATGACATTCAGCACCTTTCTAACCGTTCTGATCTGTCTTTCCCATATCCCGCCCATATGGGAGGCTGCCGGGGGATTAAACTCCCACTTGATCTCTTTCTGCAGAAAATGAGCTTTCGCCTTGCTATCATCTTTCCAGCTCCGCATTGCCTGGCGCAATTCCCTTTCTCCTCCAACGAAATTAGTGCCGTTGTCCGATCTAACTTTCCTTGGTACGCCTCTCCTGGCACAAAATCTCACAAAGGCATTGATGAATGAATCAGCTTCAAGACTGTCAAGCTTTTCTATGTGTATAGCTCGCATAGTAAGGCAGGTGAATAAGCAGCCGTAACGTTTTAGTTAGCTCCGGCCCCTCTTCACCACAAAAGGGCCGCAACAGTCCACACCAACATAGGAAAATGGGGGGTTGTCTGGCGTTACTCTTTCGGCAGGTAGATCTGCCATCTGCTGAACTTCTAACTTTCCTTTGAGCCTCTTACACAGTACGCACTCCTTTAGAACCCGCTTCACCAGTGGTCTAGCCCCTACGATCCAAAACTTCTGCCTGATGAGGGAGAGTACGTACTCCTTTCCAGAATGCCCGCTCTGAAACTCATGAGCTTGTCTTGCAACAAGCCTTGACACGTGATGGTTCTTTGGCAAAATAATGGGATGCTGAGCTTTCTCGGACAGGGGTGCATTTTTCAGACGGCCTCCTACTCGGAGTATCCCTTTCTCATACAGAAACGGTTCCAGAATATAGATCGGGCTCTTCTTCACCACAGGCTTTCTCGATTTAAGAGCCTCTACTTCTCCTTTGAAGTGTTTGTGCTGAACAGACTTAACGATAGCTGTTTCTGCAGCTTGCAGCTCTAGTTGGTCTAGAGGGTCAGCGATTACTGAAGGTGGCCTTTCCTTACTTCTTGTCTTCGCTCTCAGCCAATTCCTGCAGCGAAGCAGCCAAGCCACACTCCTTTTCAGACGATGCCAACAAGAGTAACTCTCTATACAACGGACCATGGGGTCTCCTGATTCTTGTTCTTTATCCGCTCTGGGCATGCCGTGTTTCCCCCTATCCTCAGCGTCATGCTGCACATTTGAAACGCAACACTTGACTTGATTCTTCACTTCCTCATCTTCACAAGCAATTTCTGGCACAGCTGGGTTGGTGGGCCAGGCAGTCTCCTCTTCCCAAAGGAATTCTGAACCTCGCTTCCAACGATCACTGGAAATCATATCAAACCCGTTCAAACCTCTGGAGACATCATCAGCGGGGTTTTCCTTGGTGCCAACCTTCCTCCACTGACTTGGCTTTGACCCATCATGAATGACAGACAACCGGTTCGCCACAAAGGTTTGGAACCTCTTACTGCAACTGTAGATATACTGAAGAACAATCATACTGTCTGTCCAGAATACGGAGTCTTGAATCTCCAAAGAGAGTTCACGGGACAGCATTCGATCCATTCTCACGGCGATAACGGCAGCAGACAGTTCAAGTCTTGGTATGGTCATCTGCCTAATCGGGGCCAATCTGGACTTCCCCAACAACAGGGAGCAGTGAATTTTTCCCTCTGCATTCACTGCGCGGAGATAGGAAACAGAACCGTAGGCTGACATAGAAGCATCACAGAAATGATGCAGTTCACATTTTACCGGCTTTCCGAAACCAGCAGGCACCAAACAACGCTTAACCTCGAACTGCTTTAATAGCGGGAGCTCCTCCAACCACTTACTCCACCGCAACTGATTCTCTGGGTTCAATGGATCATCCCATTCCTTGCCGGACTTTCACTCGTCTTGGAAGATCACCTTGGCACGAAGAACAAACGGGCACACCAATCCTAACGGGTCGTAAACAGAACTAACTATACTCAGAAGCCCTCGCCGGGTGAACTCTCTCTGCTTACTCCTGATCTGAATGCCAAAATGATCAGTGTCAGTGCTCCAGTGAATCCCTAAGGCCCTCTCAACAGGCAGAGAACTGCGGTCAAGATCGAGGTTCCTGACTCCTTTCGCTCTCTCTTCTACAGGGATAGCCTCGAGTACTCTTCGGTCATTGCTGATCCACTTTGTCAGACGAAAGCCCACAAGGGCAAGCAACTTGCATAAGCTATGTACGATGCTGATGGCCTCCTCAGTAGTACCAACAGACTTAAGGCAATCATCAGCATAAAAATTCTTCAGCACAGCTTGGATCGTCTCTTCAGGGAAATCCTTTCTGTGATCATTTGCCACACGCCTTAGGGCAAAACTAGCACAACTCGGACTCCACACTCCTCCAAACAGATGCACACACATCCTGTAGACTTCTACCTCTCCACCAATCTCACCATTCTTCCACCACAGAAAACGCAAGGCATCGCGGTGCTTGGGAGACACTCGGACCTGATGAAACATCCCTTCGATGTCTCCCATTACAGCCACTTGCTCTTCCCTGAAGCGTAGTAAGACCCCTACGAGATTGTTTGTAAAGTCAGGGCCTTGCAAAACTTCTTTGTTCAGCGATGTGCCACCAAAGGCCACTGCACAGTCAAATACAATTCGTAACTTCTCGGGTTTGTTTTCATTGACAACATTGTGGTGAGGAAGGTACCAAGTCTGTCCAGGTGTTGCACCTATCTCCTCGTCAAGCACTTTCTCTGCATAACCCTTATCAAGAAGCTCTTGAATTCCGCCCTTGTACTTGGCGTGCAATTCGGGGTCTTTCCGGAACCGATGGGCCAACGACTGAAGCCTCTTCTCAGCAACACTTCGATTATCAGGCAAATTAGGGAGCTTGGACTTGAAGGGGATATCTAACTGATAATGTCCCTCAACTACCTCCACCGACCGTTCCCATATATCAACAGCTCTTTTATCATCGACAGAAAACTCAGGCAGACTGTTTGCTAAGGCTTCACTTGTTTCAATCTTCCAAAACTGCTCCACTTGTGCATCCAGACTCTCATCGGCACGGGCAAGATTGGAAAGGGCGGACTCTTCAATGAGGTGTTCAGAATCCAAGGGACCATTAAGGGACCACCCCAAGCGAGTCCTGGTGGCATAAGGTTGTCCTTCTTCCCCCTTTCGCAGCTCTAGGGGCCAAAGAGCTTCAGGAACGTCTTGGCCAATCAAAATAGAAACGCCTGACTTGTCAACTCGAGGGAGGCGAAGATCTTTGAGATGAGGCCACTTAATGGCGTCGCTAGCTGAGGCTATACAACTCTCCAAGGTAGGTAGATTGGGCAGGGCGTACACCTTTGGCAGCTGGATAACACTGGTTTTACCCATTCCACTCTTAGCTGCTACTACTTCTAAAGCCACCACTTCCACATCAGCGTTTTCTCTACTGTTGACAGTAGTTAGGGAAAGATTCGCCCGCTGGCCTTTCACCCCAAGTTTCTCAATCAAGGCCTCGGAGCAAAAGGTCTTGGTACTTCCTGAATCGAGCAAGGCCTGTGTGTAGTGATAAACCGTTTGACCCTTGGCTCTCACTTTCACGGGAACTATGGGCAGTGCTAACTTGATCTCCCCATGTTTTGGTGAGCTGCATGCATGGGTGTGGCTTTCAATTTGTTGACTACTGGATCCAGGATTGGGCACTGCCTGCTGTTCGTCAGGGTTCTCCTTTCCAGGTCGCTCAAAGGATCGGTGCAACAATTTAGAGTGCTTCACCGTACATCCCTCTACGCCACATATAATGCCCGCTTTGCACTGCCTCACAACGTGTCTACCATCAAAACAACAGAAGCACAGTTTCTTGCTACAAACAAAACTTAGCCTTTCTCCAGGCGACATAGCTTTGAACCGGGAACAAACACTCAAGACATGATCCCCTTTACACAGACGACAAACACGTGGTGTAGTCCTAGTGTTCTTAAACTTAGCATCATTGAAGTTGCCCCGACTTTCCAGGTTTTGCTGGTCCTCATGGCCTTGCACTCCAAAACTAGATCCTGTGCTGCTTCTTCCTGACCGTCGCAGGTCTCTTCTACTGGAGTCCTTAGACTTGCTTTCCGAGACTCCGAATACAGGATCAGTGGCCTCTCGAGCAGCTTCCGAGACAAACTGCGTCAACTTGGCAATCGAAGGGTATCTGCCTGTTGTTTCCAAGGTCTTAACAACTGATTTCCTCCATCGGCCCTGCAGCGACTGTGGCAGTCTTTCAACAATTTTGACCATACTCCTCCGAGTGTCAATTTCCTCAAGTTTGTTCATGGCCTCTAGAGTCTCCTTACAACTTCTAAGATCATCCGCCAGTTCCTGAAGGCAGTGCCCTTCACCATGTCTTACAACAGGTCCCTCTGTGACTTTCTTAACCCACATTTCAGATATCTTATAGTCATCTCCGAACCTCTCTTTCAGCAGTGCTCTTGCTTTCGCATATCCCGCTGAAGGACTCATAACAGCACAGCACTTGATGACTTTGAGGGCTTCTCCTTTACAATACTGAAAAAGCCTGTTCAACTTTGCGCTATCGTCTATAGCCGCACTTCCAATGCTATTATCGAAACTTCGCATGAACATCCAGAACTCTAATGGGTCCCCATTGAAAGTCATAAGCTCAGCCTTCGGCAACTGCATAATGTTAATCATCTGAAGGAGGCGTGGCTCATCACAGACTGGAGAATTTGGACCAACATGCTGTTTCTGGCCTTGTGCAGGGGGCTCCCGACCATTCCCTTCAACACTAGCATTTTTAACTTGCTCACCAGTCATCTGTTTCTTTACTTCAACACTGGCTCGTTGAGCTTGTGCACCAGACACTGAGTTCTTCAAATCACCTGACATACATGCTGGCCACTCTGCTGCGTTTGGGTTTAAAGGCGACTTCTCCACTGAACTTATTATAGCACTGAGACGATCACTCAATCCATCTCTCTCCTCAAACATCTGATAAACTCTCTCCTCAGCTTCAACCTCCGAAATCTTAGCCCTTAAGTTCAACTGTTCTTGATCATATTGCAATTGTAACTGTTTTTGTTTGAGCTCCAGACCGTCTTTCAGGACCTGTGCACGCGCCATCAACGCCGCTTTTCTAGCCGCGGCCTTCAACCGCGCACTGGACGCGGTTGTCGAAGACGACTTCTTTGTACTCCGAGTTGTCTGACTTATACTATCGTCTGGGTTAAGATCGTCTTCCAACCGACCACTAGAGAGATTTAACGCACATGACACACTCACGCGGTGTTCTGCTAATTTCAGCACTTCACTACAATTGTTTTCAGCTTCGACATAATACAATTCGGCACTGGGAACCTCTTCTGGCATACCAGCCTTTTCCAACAACTGAATTAGTTTAACATTAAAGTCATATAAATCTTTAAGAGCTGTTCTCACCTGCTCCAGCCTTTTTTGGACGCGATCAACACTCGCTCCATTGTCCAACAAAGATTTTAACTCATCTCGTTTCCTCGTCACATTTGACGCGTAGCCGCCACGTTGCTTTCTCAAAACCGCCATTTTCTCAAAATTGACAGCATATACATCCAAAGTTACATTGTTCCTTCGAGGCCGACCACTGACACAAAGATTCTCCTCAGACAGGCTCCTTCGTTCGCCAATTCCACGGTACATTTCGCTGGCAGAACTCAAACCAAGCACGACAAACAGCCAGACCACAAACGTCGATGGCAGGCTCGGTTTTCAAACTCCAAACACACAAAATGTAATCCGATCCAGCACACAAGACTACGAACTTCAGTCAGCGAGCTTTTGCACGACAACAATCGAGGACTTCAATCCAGAGTTTCCACAAATTATCTGTACGTTCGATGTTGAAGAAAACCACAAACAAAATTGTACACTGAAGATGTTTATTCTGTTACACGTCCTTCCGCCGGTTCGGTACAGCTGAAAATTACAAAATACAAAAGCTCGTGACTCGAACCCGATCCAAATATAAAGTTACAAAGGAAAACAATACAAATCAGCGACGACTTACATAATTTTTGGGCATCTCCAGGCCTAATCAACACGTCAACATCGATAAAGTAAAAGGCGACGGAACAAGCAAACTTTTCGCCCACACACATAACACACTGCACATCAAACTGCCGAAAGCACATGGTCGCAAAATCACGTGACCCGCACAAGGGGG
>JAHPZR010002202.1:0-25000 GCA_019787425.1 Platygyra sinensis
TAAATTAAAATGCTAATTGACCCCATGAATAACCCACTGGGCGTTAGCCCTAGTAAAGGGAATCAGAGAAACACACGAGGTAGAGAAAAAATATTTTGATCTCGGTGGGAATCGAACCCACGACCTACGGATTAGATCTACCGTTGCTCTGCCGACTGAGCTACGAAGTCGGACAGAGAAAGTCGGGGACGATTTAGGTGGTGAATCACAGCGAAGAGAAAGGTACATATGAATGTTGTGCCGCGTAGCACTATGAACACAAATGGTGGAACAGAGAATTAACTCTGAAGTGTAAATTAAAGTGCTAATTGACCCCATGTATAACCTACTGGGAGTTAGCCCTAGTAAAGGGCATCAGGGAACCACATGAGGTAAAGAAAAAAACCCTTTCCATGCATACGGCGGCTGAGCCCGCAGTACGAGCGGCAGTCAAAACTTAGCTGTCTTACCAAAATGACACGATAATAGCCCTTTTTTTCGCAGGTAACAAAAATAGAGGCAATGCTAAAGTTGCTTTGGCTTCTTCTAATAGTTAACTCGAGAATTCCGGGTTTAGTTGGACGAGAAACAGGATATTTTGTTCAAAATAAGACAACTATCACCCTACCTGGCGACACTCGACGAATACAAGCGAGTTGCCATGCCGGACGCCGGCGACTCAGATTTGGCGCCAAATTAGAAGCTTGGAGACACAAACTTCTTGTTTTTCACATTTTAAGAACTGATAGGGTTTTGACAATTTTAAATCCCTTTTCGTGAATATTTAGTGCCATCTCCAGCGACAAGAGTTGCCTGGCTTCAATGGCTTTCCTGCAAACTTACATTGACGTCAGGACAGTAAAGTTTTTCCCGCCTTCTGAATTCTGATTGGTCAATTCAAGTTTCCTGCGCGCCGACCGTATGCAAGGTTATATGTACCCTGACTTTCTCTTCAGCGCAATTCACCACCTAAATCGTCCCCGACTTTCTCTGTCTGACTTCGTAGCTCAGACAGCAGAGCAACTGTAGATCTAATCCGTAGGTCGTGGGATGGATTCCCACCGAGGTCAAAAGATTTTTTCTTTACCTCGTGTGTTTTTCTGATTCCCTTTACTAGGGCTAACGCCCAGTGGGTTATTCATGAGGTCAATTAGCATTTTAATTTACACTTCAGAGTTAATTCTCTGTTCCACCCATTTGTGTTCATAGTGCTACGCGGCACCACATTCATATGTACCTTTCTCTTCGCTGCGATTCACCACCTAAATCGTCCTCGACTTTCTCTGTCCGACTTCGTAGCTCAGTCGTCAGAGTAACGGTGGATCTAATCCGTAGGTCGTGGGTTCGATTCCCACTGAGGTCAAAATATTTTTTTCTTTACCTAGTGTGGTTCCCTGATTCCCTTTACTAGGGCTCACGCCCAGTGGGTTATTCATGGGGTCAATTAACACTTTAATTTACACTTCAGAGTTAATTCTCTGTTCTACCGTTCATAAAACTAAACCTGAGTCATTTAATTAATTCAACAGAAATGGGAATGAACCTAGCGAGGCAGAGGATGTACAGCATGGAAGTGATCACAGTCTGGATTCTGATGTCAATTTAAGTCTATAAAATGTTTAACAGAAGAACAAAATTCAGAGTGTTCAACACTGCCTGAAGTCTCCGAAAGAAGACTTTCTACCACCCCATAAAGCCTTCAATGACGACACTAAGTGACAACAAACTGCAGGGCATCCTCTGTACGGAACATCTTCGTGGACTGGTGCTCATAAAAAGCAGTGTAGAGAACATTACAGTTGCAATTAACAAAGAAATGCATTTCACCAATTGATGCACAGAGATCACGCAAGGATTAATGGGATTCGGTGACAAAACAACTGGTTGCAGCAATTCAAGAAGGATTAGTCATTGTCTATAGACATCAAAAAGGATGTAGAAAAAAATGGTTCAAAGTTTGAAAGAAGGATGCAATAGACTGCATTAATTTGCAGACTGGCAAGTTATTTCCAGCCAAGGAACTTTAAATCCTTGTGGCCACGGAGGCCAAGGAAAGGGAACTTGTAGCCTGCATGTTATCCTTGTGTTTCCATTAGAAATCAGAGGACATTTTACATATAAAATAGCTGTTTGTTGTATACCACAGTTAGTTTCATTTGGATAGTACAAGCTAAAGAAGCACGAGACAACTTCCACTGCGTTGAGTTTAAGATAGAAATCGATCAGATTTTAATTTGTAAATGTTTAATTAATAAAACTAGCAGGGAAGAAATCGATAAAAATGGCGTTTAATAATGAAGCATTTTCAAATCTGAGATTTGTATTCCTAAAACCCTGTCACTAAGAGTGCTGAAAACAAATTTCTTTCCAGCTGAAAACCAGTGGTCATTATTCACAAGATATACGAAATCAGCACAGGTTCCTTCCACACCACATTCAGTATACCCCTTGATTTTCCCATTATACATACTGTATACTGACATGTGGCCTGAGCTAGAAGGAACCCTACCACAAGTGTAAAATTCCGTATACAAACCTACATACCTCCCAGTATACCTCCTGTTATACACAGTATACATGATGTATACTAAAATGTGTACTGACATATAAGGAATCCTACCACAAGTGTAAAATTCCGTATACAAACCTTCCACGTACCTCCCAGTATACCTCCTGTTACACACAGTATACATGATGTATACTGAAATGTGTACTGATATATAAGGAATCCTGCCACAAGTGTAAAATTCCGTATACACACCTTCCACGTACCTCCCAGTATACCTCCTGTTACACACAGTATACATGATGTATACTGAAATGTGTACTGACATATAAGGAATCCTGCCACAAGTGTATAAGATCCTGGTATTTTTCTTGGCATACCCTGAAATATACTGATCATTATACGGACCTTATACATCCTGCCTCATCCTTATATTTGCCTTATACCAATAGATATACTGACTGTATACGACCTGAGGAAGGGTCCTTATACAGACCATTTCATGCAGTGAATGCAGATACACTTGGCCCTTGCACAAAAGATCTGCACTCTCATTAAGGAAAAAGCAATGTAGACAAATGTTAGACTAGCAAGCATGAGCATATGGCACTGGGTTAAGTAGGAACTGCCGAAATAGTCCCCATTGTGGAAGGGCGTATATAGCGAAGAAAAGCATTGGATTTCCAGCGCCCAAAGGTTCGAATCTGTGTGTCAGACATACCCTTAGCTGCGGCCCAAGAAGCTGCTCCAATTCTAAAACTGTGTGTCTTATATTGAGCTACATTCAAATTGCAAAACTGAAGGTCTTCCGTTAAAGCGGCGACAAAGCAAGATCGAGATATTGGAGAGGCATCCGGCCAGCAAAAAAGAGGTCCCGGAGACTGTCCGCGCAAACTTAGAAACTCTAACAGGAGAGAAACTGGGCAAACAGGCTTCTCTCGGTATATGAAAATATCTACTGGATTAGACGCGTCACTATGCTTGTAATTCCTAAGTGTTAACTTGATCGCACTGACAGTACCCTCTCGTGTTTTCAAAAATACCGTATGACTGATGGCAATTATATTTTGACAGGGTTGATGAGCCCGAGATGTAATTTCACCCACTCTTAGGGCAGCGAAGAAAGCAATCGCATACATGGCCTGAATTAATTTCCTACTATATAATGAGGATTTTGTGTGTTCACATGCTAGAATAATATTTTCAAGTATTGGCAATGTGATGGGTAACCGGGAATCTGCAGAAGGGTGAAGTTTACTATAGCCCCGGAGAGCGAGCTGAATCATTTCGGACTTAGTTGGGTCAAACAAAGAAGCTAATTTATGAGGATAACTAAGTGCTGATATGTAGCTTGCAACTGTAGAGGCTGCATATTTTTGTTCAGCTAAAAAGGCTATAAACAGGGCCAACGTATGAGTTGAAACTGGAAATAGAGGGGTTTGGAGCTCAAGCTTATCCCTTTTAAATTGCTGCAAAATCTGCCATGGACGACGATAAGTATTTAAAGAAGTGGCACTCAAACTTGCTTCTAATAACTGGGCTAGTCTATTACCCAGTTCTCTGGTAGAAGATGTGCTGGCAGGGGGGTTGGTGCTGAATCCATACCCCGGGACAATGTGTGGAATTTGTCGACCTGTAAACGAGACAAACTATCAGCTAGCACGTTCCTAACTCCTGGTATGTGGCGTGCCCGAAAGAAAATATTGTTCCTCAGGCAAATAAGAACCATTGCGCGCAGTAATCCAAGCATCTTAGTGTCTTTCGCAGTTTGCTTATTGATGACGTGAACTACACTCTCGTTATCAGTCATAAAGAGTACCCTCTTGTTTCTCAATTCACTACACCATGTACTTAGACCGACTACTATAGGAAAAAATTCCAGAAAGCAAATATTATTTGCTTTCCAAGCAGCAGGCCAGGTACCATAAGCCCAGTGCTTGCCAAAGAGGATGCCATACCCGCTAGATTGTGCAGCATCTGTGTAAAACTTTAAGTTATAGGAGGTCGACCAGACTTCCTCTAAGAAAAAGGACCTCCCATTGAAAGAGGCTAAGAAGGTTTCCCAGATTCTTAAATCCTTTTTAGTTTCTCTGGTTAGACGGATACTGTGGTGTGCAAGTCGTACACCAATGGTGAGGTTTATCAGTCGCCGGATAAAAACTCTGCCAGGGGTAATGACCGAACAGGCGAAATTTAAGAGACCTACAAGCGATTGGAGCTCTTTCAGTTTAACTCTCTTTCTGGGCAGCAGATTGCGTATTGCCTTCAAGGTTTTGTCTACTTTTTCCATGGGAAGCCTGGCCTCAAGATTTAAACAATCCAGTTCTATACCAGCAAATGTCAATACCTGATTAGGACCCTCCGTTTTTTCAGGGGCCATGGGGACACCAATATCTTCACAGAAATGCAAAAACCGATGAAGACTAGCAGCACAGGCCTCGTGGGATTTTTCCAAAATAAGAAAATCATCTAAAATATGTATTATATTAGGAATCGCTAATTTGTTGCGTGCTACCCACTCCATGGCAGTGCTGAGGGCTTCAAAGGTCTTACATGAACTGGCGCATCCCATTGGTAGACAACGATCGACATAATATTGCCCCCTCCATTGCATCCCTAGCAGCTGGTAATCATTAGGGTGAACTGGGATTATGCGAAAAGCACTCCGAACATCAGTCTTAGCCAGAGCACAGCCCAGGCCTAAACGTTTAATAATGTGAATGGCGTCATCAACTGTGGCATATTGTACTGAGCAGAATTCTGGGGGAATGAAGTCATTAACTGAACCTCCAAAGGGGAATGACAGGTGATGAATCATTCTGTATTCACCTTGCACTTTTTTGGGAATAACTCCCAAGGGAGACACTTTGAGGTTATGAAATGGGGGCTTTTCAAATGGTCCAATTATCCGACCTGCTTGTATTTCTTTAGCTAACTTTTGATCAACAATGTCAGAGTGCTCAGATGCTGAAACAAGATTGTTGGAACATGAGCCCTCTTGAGGCCCTTGAAAATGCAAACGAAAACCATGTAAAAAGCCAGTTAATAAATGCTTACGAGAAGCCTCCTGATAACCAGTTAAATACATTCCTAGGCTCTTAGCCTTGACCGGGGTTGGGAGTGCTTCGGGTGGTAGGACTGCGGTTGGAAGTGGCATAACTGGAACCAGTTGGCTTGGTCCCTGAATTCCCTGCTGGTGGTTTAGAGTAAGACTGCTGACATTTGGAAATTGGGTGGTTATTCCCGCACCGGAAACATTGGTGTTTGAAGGAACACCCAGGGCATGAGACTCCCCTGTGAAATTTCCAACAAAACCCCTTTGGAATACGTTGCCCTGTTTGTTTGCTTTTCCCAGTCTGGGGACTAAGTTTGGCACGAAAGGAATGAGACCTCAACCACAACTCAGCGTGAATCTGGTCCCAAGGTGCCCCTTGGGTCTGCCTTATACTACGAAAGCTCTCATCATAGAACTTCCAATTCGCTCCCAGGGTTGCTAATTCTCGTATTACGGAGCCATACTTCATAAGGGCTGGGGTATCATGTGGGACTTTCTCTGAATAAATGGCAACAAAAACTTGAAAAGCTGATACCCACTGGTCTATGGATTGGACCGTCTGTCTTTTAGGATTAGGGGCAAGTGTTAAAGTTGGTTTCCCGCCTTCTCCCTTTTCAACCCTGAACGTGTAATGTTCATCGGACTGAGTAAGGCTACTATTTAACAGGATAGCAAAGTCTACATACTCATTGGCCCATATTTGCTTTTTCACCTTATCCGGTACTCGGTGTGTTAATGGGACAGCGGAGGATAAAAAAGTGTTCTTACTTGGTGGTGAGACTACTTCACAGGGAAACAAAGAACCAGTTACTTGCTGTACTGCCGAGTCCACAGTTTGTTGCACAGATTGGTCGGTGTTCCTAGGGGAGAGGTTGGTTTCTGCAATGTCTGAACCGCCATTTACAGGTGCACTATCCCCAACAGTGGGATCCGGAACAAACTGTATCCCTGGAATGGCTGATGGAATGGATGGAGGAGCCTGGACAACTTCCTTCAGGGCATGAGTTACTGCTGATGCAATGTTGTTGGACAGGGTTGATAGCATTTCTGGAGATAATGCCAGTTGCGTTGGTGCTGGTGCCCCCTGGGTGGATGCTGGAGACCCTGACTGCACTGGCTGTAGCAGGGAGGGGTGTGGATGCCCCGGCTGGTCTGGAGCTGCAGTGGTGTGGTCCACCACCCGACGTCTCTTTGCAGCTCTCTCAGGGTTGCTTTGTACCCTCCGAGGTGGCATACTAGCAAGTAAAATTACACTTTGGGCATTATGATTCATGTAAAGGAATGAAAAAACAAAATTACTGCACTAAAGGCTGCTGAGAACAATGGTTAACTGAGCACCCATGAGGAAAAAACCAACATAAAATAAAGCCCCAGAAACAAAATGTTAAAAGCAAGGACACTGATTGAAATGGCTTGACACTGCAACAAGATGTTGCAAACTTTACTATAACATCACAATGTTGTTATAGGCATACAAATGATGCAACAGCATATCCGGTACATGAATGGCACAGAGCAGTATTCGAGGTTGATGCACTTTGAGCTTAAAAATTGAAATCTTATGACCTATTATATGATTCCTACGAGTTAACAGAATCCCATATGGACCCTGGTAACACGTTCTTAAGATTATGACACAACCAAACCGAGCTGTAGTTTTAATGTCGGTGAATTTACACGCCTGGAAAACAGAAATTATAACCCCCGTTCTGTGCAAACCCTTGTTACTGCTCCCGCCGAAGTAAGTATCATGACCAATGCTGACCAAAGCCAATAGTGTGTCCTTACAAAACAAATGGGTGGTGAAATACAAATGCCACCCTTAACAAAACTGGGGCTGCAGCTAATAATTAATGTGCTGTAAACCATAATTATAATATCTATCGTAAAAACTGCATCAACACACAGGGTGCTCAGTACCACTGGTGAAATTAATATAGCTCAATAACTGAAATGTCCCGAACTCAACACTGACGAGGTTATCCAACCTAAAATTTTTAGCTTAATATTGCTTGACTTGGGACAATGCCCATAAAATGGCTCCCCTATAGCTACGATAAAGGGCCTTATTTCCAATGTCGTTCAGATGGATACCATCAGGCGCGTAGACTGCATTATTTGTTGGATTAATCAAACCACGATGTTGCCAACACTTCGCTGTAGGTATGATGCGTAAAGACTCCCTGAGGTAGCCATTCAGAAGTGCAGTTCTATCGTTATACCCGACGAAGGGTTCGTTCTGACGAGCAGTTACTTCGCATACTGCTATAAATCGTAAGCTCAATTCTGTAAGTAACAGCTCTGCTAGAGCGACTATTGAGAGGGCAATTGTTTCGGGGTCGCTATCTTTGTCACATAAATCGTTCGAACCCAGCTCGAGGACCACAATGTTGGGGGCGGCGCTGCGAATCTTATCGAGATCGTGTTTGATCATTTTATCGACTGTTCGTCCCCCGATCCCGTGAAAGATGATGGAGCATATATTACTCAATCCTAGATTCAGATCGTAAGGTCCGCCTGAGTGATTTGGAGCCGCGAATTCCTTAAGTCTTCGTACAAACGAATGCCCTAACACAAGCACACGTGGTTTCTCGTTCGCCGCCGCCATGTGAGACGAGCGATAGGCATTAAACAGCTATTAAAACTACTAGACACAGCTTACGTAACTTGTTCTCTGGTGAATGTTCGTGAAAACCGTCTAGTGCTTCTCTCCAGTCGCCTGCCAAATGAAGGGGAGACTCTGTAAGAGAAGTAATACGCGAGATAACCGCGCTAAGAAACTTGCCCTTCACCGAAGCTTCTATGAAAGAGGCTTGTAACCTGATGCTCACGTGCCTACATCAAACTTTATTTAGGGCCCGGATGTGACTCCATCCGGGAAACTAACCACGGCACTCTCCTTCCCGAAATTAAATCAACCCATGTTTTTGTAATGTTTTTGTCTTTTAATTTTTTTTTTGGGTTCGGTTTTTTTTTTTAAAGTTTTAAAACAACTATAATTGAAACAATTAGGGGGTTGTTATCAAATTTTTCAGGTCGGTGGGTGGGTTTTCTGGTCAGCTCACGATATCACGACGTCAGTTCAGAGAGCTAGGAGCCTCAGGAAAAGAGGACATAATTACATCCTGCCTCCAGTTAGAACCGAACGTTTTAAACGTTGCTTTTTTAATAGATGTCTTTTTGAATTTGTGTAGCTACTTAGTCTTGTATATACATAATGGATTGATATATGTATGAAATTGTAAGTCCAGACGTTTTGTCTCTGGACGTGTTTCTTTTATTATTCTTCTTATGTCAATAAAGATCTTTATTATTAAGTGACATTTCACTTCCTGAGCAACGCGCGAAAATCCGTCAGTGGGCCCTTAAAATCTCATGGAATCTCTGCTGCGATGACCTGGTAGAATTGTAAATTAAACGAGGCTTACCTGTAAGGTGAAGTTTGATTGAGGTTCTATCAGGTCATCACAGCAGCAGAGATTACATGCCCACCCTATTATTACCCTCCCTGGCTAGTCCAGTTTTCCTTGTGGGCCTACTGAGACCATGTTCATTTTTTGATATGGACACTCAGTAGTTAAATATTGACTGGCTACACGCATGCGCTATCTCATGTAATCTCTGCTGCTGTGATGACCTGATAGAACCTCAATCAAACTTCACCTTACAGGTAAGCCTCGTTTAATTTACAATTTTGAGTCACGACCAAGAGTATGCGAAAGAGTACTGAGGAGAAAGTTGTGAGTTCGAATTTTGCACACTTTACAGAGATGTTCAAGTTACGAAATCCACTGATTTCACAAGATAAGCATATTCCGATTAATTGTTAAAAAATAGCGCTATCCCGAGAAAATATTCACATCTCGGAAACTACAAAATGCGCCTGTGCTTTTCAAAAACTAACAAGTAGTATTAGCCGGATATGTTTTTCTTACCCTGTATCACAGTGCTAGCGGTCACATTGTATTCTATGACGTTTCGTAACAGCACTTGTTGCAGACAGGTGTAGATTCCTACGTCTCTGACGCCAATAGTTTTGAGGTCTAGAGGACCAAGCATGTCTCTAGGGTCTCCCGGGTCGGGATTCGCACACTTTCCAGCACAACACCATCTTTCAACCATGAAATCCTCCTTAGTGGGGTTGAAGCTTGGTTTCCTCTCTCAGTCAACTTGCAAGTCAGTGTGACGTTATCATTGTGCTGTAAGACACTGACTTCAGAGACATTAACTTTAAGAATTTCATTTTCTAAAAACGCAACAACATAAATACACGTAAGGAAACCAGTCTGGCTTCACTAACTTGAACACTGGCTATGCTTCTTTGTGTTGAAAGACCCATGTTGGAGAAGTTATTCAAGGTGCAACCAAGAACAAGAGTTCATGTACATTAGCTTCACAAATGCTTCCCGCCATCCTGGCCATTGGCACGTCAAATGGCTTTCAGAGATGAAGAGCATTTAGATAAAGTTTTGAACGACTAGTAGATTTATACTAAAACAATTAGATTATTCTCAACAGTCAGCGGTAAGGCATCTGTTAAGACACCTGCGGGTATCAATGGAACTTTGAGCAGCGCAGCCTGTGCTAATGAGCCCGCGTTGCATGTGATTTGAGCAGCGAATGCTGTGCGTTCGAGAGCGATGTATGGCGCATGTGTTTTAAGCCATAAGTGAGCGTCATGTGGAAGACTTTGGTGTTTCTCTGATAAGAGGAAGAAGGGCTTACTGCTTTATTAAAATTCAGACGTTAAAATGTGTCAGATTACAAAAGTAAACAATATTCTGTGGATGCACAGAGGGCGCGGTAACGAATGTTGCAATCTGATTGGTTTTTGGCGCGGTCCACATTTTCCTATCTCTGACCATGGTCGAAGTAGGGAACGCAAACGATGTGTGTTTGGAAAACGCCAACAATTATAATTGTTATATAGCTGGCGTTTTTCCCGCTTCAGCGGGCCCATTCATTGGCTAGTTCATGGTCCAATGACATCTAACACTGAAACTGTTTCCCGCCAAATACCATAAGCGGGCAACATTGCGAAAACTATGACGTCAAACGGGAAACAGTTCACTGTTACCCGCGAAATGTTGACCGCAGTTGCACGTGATCAGAGCTGTGACCTGATGTTGTCGCTGGAATCTCGGCGCGTTTTTCAAAATTTGTTTTTGTTTTGTTTTGCTATATAGCAAATCAATTAATGACTGGTCCCTTGGGGAACAGTGAGTTTTGTTTCCCTCGAATCTCAATGTTTCCCTCGACTTCATTTCGGGAACATTGAGATTCTCGGGAAACAAAATTCACTGTTCCCCTCGGGACCAGTCATTAAGTGTTAAATATAGTTTGCGAAAGATGGGGGAAACTTTGAATAAAATTAAATTTAAAGTTATTTTCCGGCTATATTCGGTCGGTGTCAATAAAAAACTGTGACCTCGGGATTAATAAATACCCAAGGCCTCGGTCAAAGTTTTTCACTATACGGACCTCTCAACCGGCAAGTAACTTTTTTTTTATAGTGGGATATTTCTTTTATTTACAGGACGCACACTTACACAATTGTACTTGCTACTTACACTATTTACAGTAACAAAACTTTTATATGCACTACACACAATACATATATACCAATACAATCACACTAATTAAATTACAGTTGCCTCACTGACAATGCCCTTTTTTTTGGGAGTCTGGGAAGGAACCATGGCGGACGGACGTTACGCAATGCGTAACGCCAACAACGGATTTCTGACAATGTTATTATATATGTACTATGTAGTTGTAGTCTTTAAGTTTATTATGCTACACTTTCTTTGCTTTCCATGTTACACCAACACGCTTCGGTTAAAACAAACACCTTCTTTCTCTGTTCGTTCTCATCCTCATAACAGCCCATCAGCGAAAAAGTCAAATTGTTTCCTGAATCAACATAATTCGGTCCGAAGAAATCCGTGTTTGTTTATCTCTCCGCCTGGCTTGTGTTCCTTTGAACCGCCAACAAAATGAACACCGTCAATACTGCCAATGCTGTTGACCTAAAATGCCTGTCATTAAATGTTAGAGGTCTTAACAAATCGATCAAAAGCCGAACCGTTTTTCGATGGTTACACAAACAAAATCATCATATCATATTTTTGCAAGAATCATATTGCTCTAAAAATCTTGAACCCATCTGGGAAAACGAATGGGGTGGCAAAGCTTTCTTTAGCCACGGCACAAACCATATTGTTATACCTCCCAACTCAAATACGTTCTCCGATTGGAGGAGAACGCGTCACGTGCCGTGGGTTAAATCTCTCTAACTCCCTAGGGCGAATAAAACTCACTAACTCCCTAGGAGAAACAACAACTTGAACTTTGGACTCGCACGTGATCAAGTTGTGCACCTTGAAACCGCGGGAAATTTGTGTACCAGTCGGCCTGATGTTGAAAAGCCATTGAAGTAGGACACGTTTCTCATTTTAGAGACGGCATTCTTTGTTCAAGAAAGGGATTTATAGTCGCAAAAACATGTCGTGCAGATTAACAAAAGGGAAAATATGAACGTTTTGTGTCTCCAAGCTTTTGGTTTGGCGCCAAAAATGGGTTGCCCGCGTTCGCCAACTCGCTCGTCGATCGCCGTCGCCAGGTAGGAAAGTATTTGTGTAATTTACAACAAAATATGCTGCTCCTGATCAAATCAAACTCAAAATGCTCGAGTTAAGCATTAGAAGAGGCCAAAGCAACTTTAGTACTGTCTATATTTTTTGTTAGCTGCAAAGAAAAAGACTGTTATCGTGATTTTTCGATAGGACAGGTTGGTTTTGGCAGCCGCTCAATTTTGCGAGTGCGGCCAGTGTATGCAATGGCGTCAAGCGAATCATTTTTTTTCGGAGCTTTTTCAATTTGAGTCGGAGGTATACAAACACTTAATGACTGGCCCTCGGAACAGTGAGTTTGTTTCCCCTCGACCTCAATGTTCCCCTCAGCTTCGCCTCGGGGAACATTGAGGGTCTCGGGGAAACAAAACTCACTGTTTCCCTTGTGGCCAGTCATTAAGTGCTTAGTAAAGGTGTCATAACACTAATTAATTCCTCTGTGAATTTCAAAGTTGAAAAAGTCATTCCAGACAAACAAGGAAGGTTCATTATTTTAAAATTGTCACTCGAAGAAAAAGCTATTGTTCTCGTTAACATTTACGCGCCTAACGAAGTGGCTCAGCAAGTTTCTTTTTTTAAAACACTAAACCAACAACTCGAGGAATTCGCGCAAGATACAATTGTAATCGGTGGAGACTTCAATTGCGCACTCCAAATGACAAAAGAGGCGGAAAACCTGTATCTAGAAAGGCAGCTGTCATCCAAGAAATTAACAAGCTTTGTGATTTGTACAACCTGAGTGATATATGGCGAATCCTGAATAATGACAAACAGTGTTTCACATGGAGAACTAAATCGTTTAAAATTCAATGTCGCTTAGACTTTTTCGTAGTTTCGCAGGATTTAATTCAATTAGCAAAGAAATGCGACATCATTCACACGCCCGAATCTGATCACTCCGCTGTCTCACTTGTTCTACAGTCTAATTACCTAAACCAAAAAAGAGGACCGGGCTTCTGGAAATTTAATACAGCTTTACTTAAAGATGAAGCATACGTAACAGCACTTAAGATAAACATTCCAATCTTTAAAGAGAAATACAACGAGACTCGTGATTTAGGTTTAAAATGGGACCTTATAAAAATGGAGATTAGAGGTTTCACGATCAAGTACTCTAAACGAAAAGCAAAAATATATCGAGATGAAGAAAAAGTACTGCACAAAAAATTAAATGACCTCCAAGCCAGAGCGTAAAATAACCCGCACGACAGAAACATCTTACTAGAACTTCAACGTGCCAGATCACATCTTAAAAAAAATCATGTTGACCAAAACTAAAGGTGCAATTCTGAGAAGCAAGGTGAGATGGCATGAAGAAAGAGAACGCAACACAAAGTATTTCTATAGCTTAGAAAAACGACATCATGATATTAAAACAGTCTCAAAACTCAAAGTTGGGGATAATTGTTATATAGAAGATCACTTCGAAATTTTAGAAGAAGAAAAAAGTTCTATGAATCGTTATACCGCTCCACCCATATCAATCCTGAAAATTTTAAAGACTCGCCTTTTTTTATTCCAGAAAACGTAACCGCACTAAGTGAGGAAGAAAAGAACTCTTGTGAAGGATTGGTAAACAAGAAGAATGCAAAAATGCGCTTAAGGACTTTGACAATAACAAAACCCCGGCACTGATGGCCTGCCAGCTGAATTCTACCGATTCTTTCGGCCTGACATCTATCAGGATCTGCTAGCCAGCTACAACTTTGCTTCTCAGCATGGCATGCTTTCTAAAGCCAAAGACGAGGAATAATCTCGCTTATCCCCAAAAAATCTAAGGATAAAACTATTCTGGAAAATCTAAGGCCCATCTCACTTCTGAACGTCGACTACAAGATTCTCACTAAAGTTATAGCCAAGAGAATCGAAAAAGTCTTGCCAACGTTAATAAACCCTGATCAAACTGGTTACATTAAGGGCCGCTACATTGGTGAAAATGTAAGGCTAATCTATGACTTAATACAATACACAGGCAAGACAAATCAAAAAGGTATTGCCATTTTCTTGGACTTCAAAAAAGCGTTTGACTCCATTGAATGGAACTATCTCTTAGAAACACTCCAGCTCTTCAACTTCGGCCACGACATCCAAAATTGGATAAAAATTTTCTATAATAATGTTACTAGCTGTGTTCTGAATAACGGTCATGCCTCAACGTTTTTCTCCTTACAGCGGGGAGTCAGACAAGGCTGCCCTTTGTCTGGCGTCCTCTTCGTTCTCGGCATAGAACTTCTCTCTAGAGCCATAAAAAATGATCCCACTATTAAATATCTAAGTCAACAAGCATGAGCTTAAAATAAGTCAATATGCCGACGACACAACAGTATTTGTTCGTGACCTCGACTCCGCCGCGAGTCTATTGAAGGTGTTAAATGAGTTCAAAGAGCTTTTTGGCCTAGAAAAAAAACACAACTAAAACCGAAGCAATGTGGTTAGGCAAATGGAAAGACAGAAAAGAGGAACCTTTTGGTTTTAAGTGGCCAAAAGAACCTGTCAATGCTCTTGGTGTCTTTTTTTCTCTCAACCAAGAAAGCGCAAATAGATTGAACTTCGGTGAAAAAATACGTAACCTCGAAAAAACGCTAAACACCTGGCAACGGAGAAATCTAACTCTTTATGGAAAGATTAACATAGTCAAAACACTTGGGTTATCTAAATTAATTTACTCAGCCTCCGTGCTCCCAGTTCCAGAGCACTAAATCCAAGAAATAAACAAGCTAATTTTCAACTTTATTTGGGCAGGAAAACCCCCTAAAATAAAACGAAACACCATAATTGGAGAAAAGAAAGACGGTGGTTTAGAAATGTGCGATTTTAAGATCATGGAAAAAGCGCTCAAAATAGCTTGGGTCAACAGAATTCAAAATGACTCACAAGCCTCCTGGAAAATTATTCCTAACCAGCTCTTACACAAACACGGTGGTCTTGCTTTCCTAACAAAATGCAACTTTGCAACAAGCACACTAGACCTCGATGATAAGCTGCCCACATTTTGTAAAAAAGTGTTAGATTATTGGTGCGATTTTAAAATCTCAACGGGCATCGACTCCAAAACAAATCCTGAAAACGAAATAGTGTGGAATAACAGGAAAATTCTTGTAGGAAAAAAACCTGTCTTTTACCAAACTTGGTATGACGCCGGTATTATCAAAATAAGCGACATTTTAAACCAAAATCAGTCTTTTTTGAAGTGGCATGAATTTGCCATGAAATTTAATTTAAATGTTCCTTTTACCACATACTATGGCCTGGTTAACGCAATCCCAAAACATTGGAAAGCTAACCTTACTAACCCTATTCCAAACGTCACACACGACACCACTGCAAACAGCCTAAGAACCAGTTCTATTTACTCATCTCTTTTAAACACTGTCTTCGTTCCTCCCACTGCCGAAACCAAAATTCTACGCCACGGATTTACAGAAAACACCATCAAGAAAGTTTATCTTATGCCATTTAAAGTCACAAACGAAGTTAAATAATAATGTTTCAGTATAAAGTGATTCATAACGTGCTTCCAACCCGCGCTACACTTTACCGAGACGGCATTTCAGAAAGCCCCCTATGCAACTTGTGCAATACAGAAGAACAAACGTTGCACCACCTACTAATAAACTTCACACTAATACTCAATTTCTGGATTCTCTTTCAAGATTGGTGGCACCAAAAAACAAATGAAACAATAACGTTATCCACAAGTCACATACTCTATGGCTGGCATGATAGGACAAAGCATTGGCAAGTCCTAAATTATTCTCTACTCATAGCCAAATATCGCATTTTCTGCACAAGCCTTCGCGGAGACACTTTAGATTTTCAAAGCTTCCTTCTTTTCATCACCGCAAAACTTGACATTCTAAAAGAGATCGCGACTGCAAAAAAAGAACTATCGAAATTTTATCGCACGTGGGCCATTTTACTTAATTCTATATGCTGCTGTTATTTTAGTCTATAATTGAAAAGAGCTTTGTAATTACGCCAACCGTAAATTAATTCATTGTTGCTGTATTGTAATACATGTATTGCAAGTAGTGTATGCATAAAGAGTGTGAGTATGAACGTAAGTAGTGTCAAGTAGTAAGTACTGTACGCTATGTAAGCGTTAGTCTTGTAAATAAAATTGTTAAAAAAAAAGGAAATGCCCTTTTTAATTATAGAGAATATATATTTCAATTTTCTACAATGCACTTATGCTAGACGACTTCTTTACTTTTCATACTACTACTAAGGGAAAGAACACTAATTATTACTTATAATACTGCTGATGTTACATAAGCTCTTATATAATAAAAAAGATCAGGAAAAGACAAATAAACAAAAAGATTAAAAATTGTTGTTGGTTTATCGGCCTTGATGATCAGATTAGGATTACTTGAATCAAAAGTTATTTTTGAACAAAGCAGGACCATTTCTTCTCTTGTTGGCTGAGATCGCAATATATTTTTCAAGCTCTAATTTTTCCTGCCCAAGGGTACCGGTGGTGGAATCCACAAATTGGTATCTCCTGCTATTAAGATTACAAATGTAGAGAAAGTATTTGCCAATAAGAATAAGGTGGTTTAGGGTTAAGCAAAATGAGTTTAAAACACCACACACTATTTCATATTTGGAGAGGATGGGGTTTTTCTTGCAAGGAGAGGAATACCAATGTGTAAATTCTGACCAAAAATACACTGCTAATGGAAATCAACGAAAAGATGTTCGCTGGTTTGTTTAACGTTGTAACAAAACGGACAGTCAGGACTAGAATTTTTTTCAACTCGTATAATAAGTTATTTGTGCATACTCTTTTGCGAGTAACTTATACGCGTTCTCACCTCTCCATTGCAGCTCTTTGCTTGACAAAGTGGCAAGCAGATAGATTGGCCAGGCGTATCTTTCGCCTGCTAAAACACAAGTACATTTAGCTGTATTTACCTGAAGCACCTTCACTTTTGCTTCCTTTCTGAACAGTGAGTTAATTCCCTTCAATTTTGTAATCTTTCAAACAATCACTGGCCCACCTTAGGCTTTTCTGTAAACCCTTGTTTTCCTCGAAAAACTGCATGTTTATTTTAATTGGAGAAATGAAAAGAGATCTAAAAGCTCGTCAATTTCCTCAACATCGTGTGAAGTATACCATATCGCAGGTACATTGTCCTAAATGTTTTATACAGCTAAGGACAACTCGAATGGAAAAAAAATAAACTATTGTAAATTAATGGATCATTAATTTCTTCGATAAAAATTAAAATGATTGTCAATACACGGTCATGGAAGTACTTATACCGGATCAAACGTGATTCATGTGTCGTCAAGCTTCTAAAATCGAGTTTTGAATTGGCTATTACCTAGCTAGTTACCTTGTGCCTCTGTTTCAAATGAGTTCTGGTGCAAAACCGTCCATATGAAAATGGGTTTAAGGGGGTCTTCTACACTCAGATATAAATTGTTCTCCAATAAAAACTTTTTTTTTTCGGAACAAGAAGATTCAACATCTCGGAAACGATTTTGCTCTTATTACTCCTTAATTTACATTGAAATTAAGAAATCTGCATACTAGTAGCTATTTTTCCACATAGCAACACCCATAGCAACGGTTGTTTACAGTTTAAAAGTACTCTCAAAATGGATTCCATTCAGTTCATTTTAAAGGTACTTTACAGCAAAGCTTTAGAGATGTGTACTTAAAAGAATTGTGCATCACGGTCCTGAACATTATTTCCCCCACAATCTTATACGCTCCTTATACTGGTTAGCACTTCTACGAGAGATGGATATTCGGGTTTATGTAAAGCCATTTGATATACCCCTCCCCGTACCTCTACCCTCAGCCCCCCCCGCCCCCAATTCACAGGGCTAATTTTTTCTCTCCGAGACCGAAGCAAACCTTTAAAGCCTTTTTCTCAAAATGACTAAATAGGCGGATCACCAATATCTCGTACACAATATCTCCATTGGGTTTCAACCGAGCGTTGTCAAATTTTCAACCGTTGGTAAAGGACATAATTATCCAAGTCGTGAATCTCTAAAATATGCAATTTGTGAAGTGTTTTTTTTTTTTGCTGTTATTCAGTCAATATAGGCAATATTAGTTAACGTTATTAACATTTTCCAAAATTTCACGAGAAAATTCCCCTAAAAACACTGTTTTCTGATGTTTGTCTCGTTAACAACATTCTTTGGACAGGATGAACTTAATTCTATGCTTCTCGAACCATTCATTAGTACGTGATCGTTTTTATAATGAACAGCACCTTTTAACGCTTAGGAGCTAGTTATTCATTAACTCTTGTGGTATATGAACTGGAAGAGCACATTTCTCAAGTCAGAGTGCCAAGTCCCTTAATATGGTGCCAAAACTGTCCCACAAAGTTGTTTTGCAGAAAAGACACATTATTTTTAGGTAAAAGATCGATCAGGTGTTTATGTTTAGGTCGCGATCGCGGTGGAGAGGATCGCGGGCGCACTGAAACACACACAGCTTGAGACTGAGCCTACAAACTAAAATGTTAATTTTAATCTGTAGGCTCAGTCTCCAGCCGTTAAAAAAAGAACGCATGAACGCAGGTTAGAACGGAGTGTTACTGATATGTTTTTCTTTAGGGCATGCGAAGTACATACGAGATAGGATCCCATCAAATAAAAAAGACAAAGCCCAAGGTATTATAACCGAACTTACGCTAGCCTGGTTTCAAATCTTTCAGCGTTAAAAAGTTGAAAGCAGAAGCGAATCCAGGGGAGGGGTGGATGTAGTAGCTTCCCTTCCTCCCAACACCCATCCACTGGCCTTTTCCCTTGCTTGGCCGGGGCTCCAAGAAAGGGTTAAAGCCATGGCAACACGAAGGTGTCTGAAATACTGGAAATTGTTTTAGTGGGTGAAATCGCAGATTTGCGGAGGGGGGGGGGGGGCATTGTACGGTATATAAAAAAGATAAGATAAGATAAGATAAGATAACTTTATTATACACGGTTTTTCCATCAGATGATTTAGTTAATTATCTGTAATAGTATACCTATCTACCTAACTACAAAAAAATTTAATAATGACAATTCAAATAAAAGAAATAAATAAAAATTCTGCTTTTCATGGAGGCCGTGTCTAAAATTTACTTAGATATGACTTTAAACTGTGGCGACTTAATTTAGATTTGAAATCGTTCAGTGAAGACGCTTGTCTTACGTCTACAGGTAAGTTGTTCCACAACTAAGCTCCGCTGTACAAAAATTTCTCTTGAGATAATCAGTTCGAGGTTGTGGAAGAACTACAATCATGGACAAAAGTCTTCGGACAAATTTACATTTGTGGCGCTTTTTCACACGCGCCAAGCAAACAGTCAGGCGCGAATTCATCTACACCTGTTCAGCCCCTTCCCCCCCCCCCCCCTTCGATGTTGGACAAGTGTACACGCTCTATTTCTCTAGATTTTCAACATTGTATGGGGGGCAGGAGGGGGAGGGGGGGAGCAACGCATTTTGAAACGGAAAACAGTTCTTTTTTTAAAATTCCGTTTTAAAAACACAGAAAATTAATGCAATTACACAAGTGTCCCAAGGAATTTTGTCCACGATTGTCTGATATTTACGTGTCATGGAAAAATGCACAATTACGATGTTTTTGGCCCTAATGCATTTAGGACCCGAGAGTGTGAATATCTGAGTAAAGACAGGCATTTCTTAGAGCTTTTACCCGGCTTTTCCGTACTTTTTTAATGGTTTTGGACCCGCCGGGAAAGGTGTTGATCTCACATAATATAGAAACTTTTGTATGTGATGGCAGTGATAATGGAGACGCTTGATTTGGATACGTAACGAACTGTTAACATTAATGTACAGTTCTTCAGATACTTCAATATTTAAACGACAAATCTGGTATTTAATCTTAGTGACCACCTTAACAGTTATTACAGCTTGTTTCAGTGAGTACAAATATAGTGAGGCGCTTTACTCTTCGGGTAGTGACGTCAGCGTTCACTGGTCATCGCGCAGTACTCAGCGGCGAAGAAAGACAGTGTTAATTCAATTTCCTCAAAGTATCGACTAAGAATGCCAGCCAAAATATATTTTTATCACGACAGTTATGGTCCTTTTTGGAAATAAGTTCACAAAAGTCATGTCACAGCACGCTGGCAGTGAATGCAACGGTTCTCACTAAATCCAGTGTAGAAGAGTTAACTTTAAAACAATTCTTAACGATGAAAAATGAGAACCGTGTTTGCAGAGCTCAAAATTAAGTTTTTCCCAGCATTAAAGGTGTGGAAGATCGATTTCCAAATACAGTTGACTTCAACACGTCTTAAATGTGAGCTTTTGGAAATAGTTAGGCAGATTTTAAGGTTTTAAAGTGAGTACCGTGGCTGAGAACCGTTGAGTTATGCAAATAAAAAGGGACCAACTCATTGCGCATGACATCAAAAAATGTCACACAATGTCATTTCGTAAACAAATCAAGGGAAATGACTCCCAATGGCTGGAAACAACTTTCAAATGCTTGGTTCGGTACCTTTTGGGTGAAAGTAGTGTTTGCGATGCACGCTCACTGCATGCATGCATCACATATTCATGCTACAGTTGACTTCGAGATTTGACATTTCCGCGCGATTTCCAGGGATGAACACCTTCTGTTTTTCTTAAAAACCAAGGCTTTTGCTCGCTGTTTGACAGAAATTCTTGTCTTTAAACCATGATCTATAATGCCCATTGCTGCTTTTAGCGTTAACCATGTTTGTCCCTTCAAATACCGCACGCGCCATTCTGAGATAGAACACTGAAAATTCCGATTTACACCTCGCGTGGAGAAAAATTAACAAAGAAAACAAAATGCGTTAATAAACCACGAAATAGCTCAGAAACAGTCATTGCCATATAACGGTATAACGATCTATTCACAGAGTCTAGAAAAAACACATTTAGAATGTAGAAAACCACTGAAAAATGACATTTTATTTCTTAACTTAAATTCAGACAATCATGGACAAAAGTCTTGGGACAAATTTACATTTGTGGCGCTTTTTCACACGCACCAAGCAAACAGTCAGGCGCGAATTCATCTACACTGTTCAGCCCCTTCCCCCCTCCCCCCTTCGATGTTGGACAAGTGTACACGCTCTATTTCTCTAGATTTTCAACATTGTATGGGGGGCAGGAAGGGGGGGGGGGAGCAACGCATTTTGAAACGGAAAACAGTTCTTTTTTTAAAATTCCGTTTTAAAAACACAGAAAATTAATGCAATTACACAAGTGTCCCAAGGAATTTTGTCCACGATTGTCTGATATTTACGTGTCATGGAAAAATGCACAATTACGATGTTTTTGGCCCTAAATGCATTTAGGACCCGAGAGTGTGAATATCTGAGTAAGACAGGCATTTCTTAGAGCTTTTACCCGGCTTTTCCGTACTTTTTTAATGGTTTTGGACCCGCCGGGAAAGGTGTTGATCTCACATAATATAGAAACTTTTGTATGTGATGGCAGTGATAATGGAGTCGCTTGATTTGGATACGTAACGAACTGTTAACATTAATGTACAGTTCTTCAGATACTTCAATATTTAAACGACAAATCTGGTATTTAAGCCATCTTAGTGACCACCTTAACAGTTATTACAGCTTGTTTCAGTGAGTACAAATATAGTGAGGCGCTTTACTCTTCGGGTAGTGACGTCAGCGTTCACTGGTCATCGCGCAGTACTCAGCGGCGAAGAAAGACAGTGTTAATTCAATTTCCTCAAAGTATCGACTAAGAATGCCAGCCAAAATATATTTTCAACACGACAGTTATGGTCCTTTTTGGAAATAAGTTCACAAAAGTCATGTCACAGCACGCTGGCAGTGAATGCAACGGTTCTCACTAAATCCAGTGTAGAAGAGTTAACTTTAAAACAATTCTTAACGATGAAAAATGAGAACCGTGTTTGCAGAGCTCAAAATTAAGTTTTTCCCAGCAATAAAGGTGTGGAAGATCGATTTCCAAATACAGTTGACTTCAACACGTCTTAAATGTGAGCTTTTGGAAATAGTTAGGCAGATTTTAAGGTTTTAAAGTGAGTACCGTGGCTGAGAACCGTTGAGTTATGCAAATAAAAAGGGACCAACTCATTGCGCATGACATCAAAAAATGTCACACAATGTCATTTCGTAAACAAATAAAGGGAAATGACTCCCAATGGCTGGAAACAACTTTCAAATGCTTGGTTCGGTACCTTTTGGGTGAAAGTAGTGTTTGCGATGCACGCTCACTGCCTGCATGCATCACATATTCATGCTACAGTTGACTTCGAGATTTGACATTTCCGCGCGATTTCCAGGGTGAAGACCTTCTGTTTTTCTTAAAAACCAAGGCTTTTGCTCGCTGTTCGACAGAAATTCTTGTCTTTACACCATGATCTATAATGCCCGTTGCTGCTTTTAGCGTTAACCATGTTTGTCCCTTCAAATACCGCACGCGCCATTCTGAGATAGAACACTGAAAATTCCGATTTACACCTCGCGTGGAGAAAAATTAAAAAAGAAAACAAAATGCGTTAATAAACCACGAAATAGCTCAGAAACAGTCATTGTATAACGATCTATTCACAGAGTCTAGAAAAAACACATTTAGAATGTAGAAAACCACTGAAAAATGACATTTTATTTCTTAACTTAAATTCAGACAATCATGGACAAAAGTATTGGGACAAAGTTACATTTGTGGCGCTTTTTCACACGCACCAAGCAAACAGTCAGGCGCGAATTCATCTACACTTGTTCAGCCCCTTCCCCCCTCCCCCCTTCGATGTTGGACAAGTGTACACGCTCTATTTCTCTAGATTTTCAACATTGTATGGGGGGCAGGTAGGGGGGGGGGAAGCAACGCATTTTGAGACGGAAAACAGTTCTTTTTTTAAAATTGCGTTTTAAAAACACAGAAAATCAATGCAATTACATTGTCCCAAGGAATTTTGTCCACGATTGTAGTTTATTTTCGGTATTCCTTAAACGATAAGCACTTGCATTGTCACGATATACAAATCTTTATCTCAGATAATCACGTGTCATACCAAGTAATGTTTTATACATTAGGATTGACTTCTGTTCCAATCTTTGATAGTAGAGTTTTGGGCACCCTAGTGCCCGGAGCGAATCATTCAAATTACTATTATAGCTCGCAGACATTAGCCGGATGCGAGCTGCCCGATTTTGAAGCCTTTGCAGTTTTTCAGAAAGGCCTTTGTTACAGTTTCCCCACACTACATTGCAATAATAAAAATGTGGTTGAATAAGGCTATTATAAACTTTAATTAGAACATTAAATGGAGTGAGATGCACAAGCTGTCTTCTTAGAGATGTTTTCAATATGACACTCCCATTTATATTTTGATCCACATAAACGCCAAGGGATTTAGCGGAGGTTACTTGTTCGATTGCGTTTTCGTTTATAGTAAGAGAGGGACTTTCCGTAAATTGTGCTAACTTCTGCCTTGATGCAATAAGCATAAACTCAGTTTTTGTCATATTCAGGGTAAGCTTGTTAGCAGACATGGCAGAGAGCCATTCGTACACATTGCTCAGGTCGTGATTAAGGCAATAATTTATATCCTCAATGTCAGTACTGGCAAGCGTCAGGCTGGTATCATCTGCATACATTCTAGGTTCGGAATATGTCAGACAATGTAGTAAGTCATTAATATATATCAAAAACAGAAGAGGTCCCAAAATTGTTCCCTAGGGAACACTACATCTTAGACATTTCGGAGTTGACTGAGAATTTAGATGACAAATCTGTGCTCGATTATCTAAATAAGAAGCAAACCATCGATGGCTGGTCCAACAAATCCCATAGTATTGCAATTTTCGTAACAAAATATCGTGATCTACTGTATCAAAATGCCTTTTTGAGGTCTAAAAAGACTACGGCATTAACAAGACCACGGTCTATATCCATTGCCCAGCTATCTGTAGCTTCGATAAGTGTTGTGAGCTTGGAATGCAAAGACCGAAAACCAGATTGATGGCATAAGAGAAAGGTGTTTTTAGTTAAATAATGATAAAGCTGATCGTAAATTATCCGTTCAAAGACTTTGGCCACAACTGGAATGACTGATATTGGTCGATGAATCAGAGCATTTAGGTCTAGAATAGGGTATCATTTTCCACGAAACTGACCGATTGGTTGGGGATTTTATCTAGACTAATAAAACCAGGAATTGCCACTCAAAAATATAGTTTAAATTTGCGCAAATCAGCCTCAACAGTGTCAATAGATGGGGGGATTTGAAAAGTTTACTCTAGTATAGGGTAGCAAAATTCAGCTGAACTAGCTCTGGTATAGGTTAAGGGTTCCAGGGTCCCAGCGGCAAAAACCCACCCAGAAATTCTCAAACTACCTCCCCCCCCCCCCCCTTCGGGGAACAAACGTCGAAGCTGGTGCCAGTCCCACCATCCTGAACTAGTATCTTGAAACAAACGGCGCTGCAACTGAAACCTTGACAAGGTCCAGCTGAATATAAAGTTCTACGCCGAGGTCAAAAAAAGAAACAGAGATACTAACGAGCTGGGCAGAGTGCCATCGAACCGTATTGAAAAGAGAAAACTGTCCACAGCTTGGCATCGTGCAGTCGAGGGAGTTTCACAACTCAAAAGAAATCCATCGCAGAATTACACCGGCTGCACCATTAAATTCCTTCTCACAAGACAACGAGAAGTCTTAGCCTCAACCACAGACGAAAGGAAGGTCTTCCATCTTTAATTCAGGCGGCGAGCCCTTTGATGCATGAAATAATATACTGCTTTCGTTCACACTCTGTACTTCAGAGAACTGCTTGTTTGTTTGTTATGCTTGATTGAGTGTTCGTCACATGACGTCGTTTTG
>JAHPZR010002203.1:0-7500 GCA_019787425.1 Platygyra sinensis
CACTGTGAGTTCTACCAACGAACTGAACTCGCTAAAACCATATATTTGACCATTTCATCATAAAGATACAATATTTGACTTGATTTGACGTGACGTTGAAAAACTGTTTCGCGCAAAACTACAAACTAAAACTTAAAACTCAATCCACGTGCAATTCCCTAGAGGGAATCACGTGACCGGAAGTTCTACGGTAGTCACAATTATTTTCCACCATACCTAACACAGAAATTCAACCAATCCTAACTAATAACTAACATGCATGTGTATATCTCTGGCCTTTGCTGTGTCCTACACATATAATTCCTGCTTTAACTGCTGGAAACAACTTTGACAGAGCTGTTTCAACAGTTTCACTAAATTGATTTCTAATTAAGTATTTAGCACTACCTGTAGCAGTGTTGTTGAGTGTATTGAACCTCATGGAGGGTTTTAAATGTTTATTTTTTTTATAGCGGCTTTCATTTGAGTGTCGAAAAGTAATTGGCTTTACGATTGCTACGCTACATGATTGGCTTAAAAATTCACGCGACTTTTTCATCCAATCAGAAGTAAAACCAAAACTAATCGTGACGCGTTCGCATGCATTTTCCTGCGCTTTGCGTCAGCTACACGTAATTACTTCGAGTTTTGATTGGTTCACTGTATTGTCTGTGCTCTTTGTGATTGGCCAGAGTAATAACTTTGGTTTTGGTTTTACGACACTCAAATGAAAACCACTCTATGATGATAAAAAACAACAAAATGTTCATGTGAAACCTGATCTTTGTGTTGGTTGTGAATCATAGTTTATCTTAGTGAGCCTCAGTGTATTGGCACCCCAGCACACACCTGCAGTCTACAGGTGCAATAATTGATAGGTTAATACAAAGAGTAATGTAAAGGTATAAATTCAACATTAAAATCTGACTTTTCAATGTATCCTTTGCTAGAATTAGTCACTGACAATTTAATTGTTTCCACTCCCTGTGAGATTCCAAAGGTAAATTACCACCTAGGGTGCTTACCATTTGGCCAGAAAATCCAGAAATTTTGGTTTGAAGTCAAATGGTAAGGTAATTTTCCGGAATTTCCATTCGGAAATTGTGGAGTATTTTCTGAGGTACTCCTCTTTTTCCATCAGAACGGAACAACAGAAATTTTCTTACCATTTGCTAAACTTTCCAGTTTCCAGTCTCTCATCAGCCAAAAAAAAATGACGGGAAATCAAATTCTAAATGGTAAGCGCCATTTCGTTCGGTTGGTTTGGTGATTTTGGAAAAACCCTAATCATTATTCAACGCTCGTCCCAACCAGTTTATCCTGACAAATGGTAAGCACCCCTGCTGTAAAAGTCCTGCCTTCAAGCTAGGGAAAATGACGCTGTAAAAAGTTACAAGAAAAAGTTGCAATGAAAGTAAGAAAAATGTTTATCATGTAAAACTTTAGGTGAGTGCCAAAGGCATACACTAATATTTCATACTATTTACTTTTTCAGGACAAATTAAAATAATTATGTGATCAGAAAAATAGCAAGTATTGTCCAGGCAGTACCAGTTTATGGATGGCATATGCATCTACAGTAAGAGGAACTGTAAGCATTTCCAGGTAATTAAGTTAGTTTTATGCTTATGACTTCTTGTACTTGGTTTTTTGTCATTTTATCACAAGAATAGGTAATAAAAGATGCATGTCTAAAGTGAATGCAAAGCTAACACACTGTTAAAGGTGTATTTGCATGTTAATCTTGAATAATCTGAGATGTCAGAGAGAAAATATTTAAACATATCTGTAATTTTTCTGAGATGGAGAGCTGTTACATGTACATGTAAATTGTTCATGCATGATTTTTCATTTGTTATGATTCAGCTGCCAATATGTTCTGTAATTTAATATTAATTGTAATCTGTTGGTGTGCAATGATCTTCACCAATATGTGACCTAATAATGTAAAGTGTAATTATTAATTAACCAAATTATGCTGTTTTCAGTTGACCAGGGCTACTTTGTTGTTGTAATGTGATGTTGAAGTGCACGATTTACAAACATGCCCGGTGTGAACTTGTCAAATTTTTGAACTGAATGTTGGCATTACTAGGTAAGATAATGTCTTAAAGCATATTTTGAAATTAATAATTTCTCAGGTATTGAATTTCTTCACGAAAAGATTCATACCCCACAAGTTTTTTTTTTCTTTATAAGAGCTCCCTGGCATGATACTTTGGAATTTCTAAAGAATGGCCATGAATGGTGTTGGAGGTGAATATCTTCTGGAATTGCACATTCAGATTTAGTAAGAAGGAACATCAGTATTTATCCTGACAAAGTTTGATTTTCCTTTGCAACCTGAACTAATATACAGTTGTACAATTATATGTACAACCAAACAGCCTGGATGGCTCTTTGATTAGGAATGTGCACATTGTTGTAGTGCAATATTCCAGTTTTTTGTTCATAATAGCAAATTGCATTATATTTGCTCTCAAAAGTTCATAAGAAAGCTGCCTCAGTTTGGGTATCATCCCCTTAACATTTGATTCACTGCTTACCAACTAACAATGAAGTATACTGTATATCACTGAAAATAGTTTCATCTGTTGGTGTGGAAAGATTATAATGAATTATATTTGATATGTCTTTGAATGAATAATGAAGATGTTCAAGTAGCAGCTTCAATACAATTTCGTGCCTGTTCAAGACTGTGCTGTAACAGCTCCCCAGGTCACCTCAAGTGACCAGCTTTCACCTTCAGGCTACAAGAATAACATACTTAGCCCTCCTTTTTGATTTCTTGTGTTGTATTGAAGTTTACGAGGGAATATGGCTCAATTAATCCATTAATTTTTGTGAAGTTTAACACTGGCCGTTAGTGAATACGGACAGCAGTTTCCTTGCATACTTTGAATAGCATCAGCAAAGTCTTTTTAGTTCTTGTGAGTTGTTTAATGTGCATGAAAAGTCCCTAGTTGAAAGAGGATGTGAACTAAATTATCAGAAGAACAGGTAGCAAAGAGGGAAAAAGTACCTAACTTAACTTTTGTGTTTCTTTGTGGACTTTTGACAATCGTATGCCGAGAAATTGCATGTGCTCATGCAGCCTTGTACCTTTGGGATCTGTAAATAGGATTTAAATGCCCCAGAAACAATGCAAGGCATATTTATCTGAGGGTCAAGTAGTTATTTATATTGATTAATAATGTTATTAGATAATTATAATTGACAACAATTAATTTATTGATTATTTTTTTTTTGTTCAGGCTACCAAGCTTGCAAGGTTGACTTCTCGGCACCCTAGCCTGCAAGGTTGGGTGCCCAAATGGTTCCCTAGAATTTTTCTTGGAGTGCAGCCTTGCTGTTCCTGTCGGTCAATATATGAACAGTGACTACGCATGGGCAACCTGGATTAAAACATCAAAGATTTTTGAAGCAGCCATGGTCAGGTGAGATATTTCTAAAGGAATATAAATTTAGAGTCATTATGATTGGTTAATTAGGCACTGATTTTTATTGTAAACAATATCTTACTGAGTGTAGAACACAGAGACCACTCAGTGTACATGGTTATGACAGAGTTATTTATGTGTGAAAAGTTCTATAAACAAATGCATCCTGGAACAAATTAATTCATCATGGATGCAGCTTCTGTGAGATCACCAATATCAAGGCTGCTGCCTAACGAGTGGGCAGGTCGCCTGAGGTGCCCAAGTTACAGTTGCAGGCGACTAGAGTTGTTTTCAAGGAGCGCAAGTGGGCACCTAAACATGTAGTTTTCATTCACATCTACATGTAATCTGTCCGATGACTTCAATCTTCACGCAATAAAGTAAACAGAAAACAATTAACAGCTACTCTGGTCCTGTTTTGCTTTTTAGTTTTATCATGGGCCTAAACATAGCAACAAAGTCTCTCTCCATTCACAAATTTGCTGAAAACAGCCATATTTGAAAATCACCCAAAAATGCATTGCAAGCTCAGTATTGAATAAGATTTTGTACATCATGTGTGCCAGTGGATTGTCTCTGTTGATCCCTTACTGATTCCAAGCTGCAAAATAACTACTTTGACAACAAAATATTTCTGGAATTGGAGTGATGCCTGCTTCTGACATTATAATTTTTATTTACCATAGGGCTTTTTTTGGCCCAATACTATGGAAAATTTTCATTTACTGTACATAAATTATACTGAATATTTTTTTTTTAGTTTCTGAAAGGATATAATTCTACCACTTAAAATCGAAATAGTCAAGTAACTAGCCAAATATATAAACAAAACATCATTGCAATTCTTTTTGCTTATTAGGGTTTTATATTAATGTTTAAATTATCAAGCAAGTTGTTGCAGTTCCGCCCAATATATACGATAATGTACTTTCTCCAAAGAAGCAGCCAATATAATGCGATAATGCTGCCTCAAATCACCTTTAGTTTATCCTTATGTCTCAAGCCCGGAAAGGAAAGCAGAATTCAAACCCCCAAAGTATCTTTCATTTTCAGTTGTTTTCATTACATTTCATGGTTTGTACAATGTATCTTGTTAATTGTCCTAAAATAGAATTGCAAAACTAAAAAACAAAAGCAGTAATACAATTTCTGTAAAAAAGGCTGCAGCACTTGCATGGATACAATTATTGAATTTGTTTGACCATAAATAGTATTCTTTCTCAATCATGACCTGGTGACTTTGCTGAATGCTTTATCTCAAACATTTGGTTGTTATTAGGCCTTATCCATCAGATATTTCTGCTCACGAGCAATCAGTCTAAACTGCGGAAAATCAAAGAAAATCCCACAATTTTCAAAACTGTGCGTTTTGCGAAAAAGATTTGACGGATAACAAACACAATAAGCATTTGGTGCCAAAATGCGCTCAGATATTTGTCCTTGGACATTATCTGCTCCTCAGAGCTCACCTTAAAGATCGCCTCTCGAAACAGATAACATCTGCGGACTAATATCCAAACATATTTTGGCGCCCAATGGAGGCTATTATAATATTAGTGACTCATGAAAAATAGCTGTCCCCAGACCCCTCCCCCAAATTTCCACAATTCACTCCACCCCACCACCCCACCCACCCCCCCCTCCCCCCGCCCCTATTGACCATAACAATTTTTCCTGGGCTCCTAGAAAAGTGGCTTGGGCTTCTCAATTTTGAACATATGAGCCTGAAGAGCTCGTTAAAAATTCCCCTAGGCAACAGCCTTGAATATAATGGCACATACACTCTACATACATGTAAAAGAGTTCAATAATTTATTACTTTCTTTGGTTTCTCTGTATTTACAGACAACTTGATGCAATCTTAATCTCTGTACAAAGTTCATTGAACAAACTGACTTGGAAGTTGAGTTCTGCATCCCATCGGCTGTGTGTGGTAACATCATAACTGCAACATTGTGGCAGATACCCTGTACGCTGTATTACATTTTTAAGAACCGCATAATAAGTCAATTACGTAATCATTTTAAGTGCCTGTTAAATTGATCAGTTTTTCTTAGAGATAAACTTCTCTTATTATATGGCAAGGTAAAACCGCGCGTTCTGATTGGTTCTTTCCTGGTCAGGATTTTGCCATACAGACCGTTTCCATGGAAACGGTCATCAGCTGTGTATTTTTTGTTTTCGAAAGCTGGCAAATTCAAAACAAGCATGGCCCGAGTGCCACATAATAAACTACTTACTAACCTAGCTAGCTCGAGCCGTACTGGGGAATATTGGCCCTCGGTCACTTTTGTACGGACCTCGCTTCGGTCGGTCCATACTGCCACGACTTCGGGCCAATATTCCCCAGTGCGGCCCCCACGCTCGCCTAGTAAGAGGTTAATATTTTTTTAAAATAATTGCTTTTTGGCTTAAACATGATATTTTTTGTGCATGGTGCATTTAAATCAATTTTGTAATCATCTGCATTGGGTATGGCATAAAGTAATATTTTGCCAACATGAAATGGACTAGGTCTTGAGTAAAGTTGCATCATTAGTATTTTTGCAGAACTAGAAGATCGAATAATTTGTGACATTCTGCAGGGAGCCTTGCGATTTGCAAGAGCCAATAACTAAGGTTAATTTGTTCCCTAGTGTTGCACAAATAGTGTTCTCTATTAATCTATAAATTATTTCAATCTGTTGTTTTAATGGTTGCCTCACGCAATGTCTAGCTCTTTTAGTGCATGTAGGATTTTGCTGTATTGTTTATCCATTTTGCTGTAAATTATCTTTTATTTATGTGTCAATCAAAACATATCTTGGATATGTTGGGCTCTTCTGACAAATGTACCTATGCTTCATGACCTTTGAATGCATTTGGTTGTGTAGTACAGACACAATACTTTTTACATAATACAACTTACTCATAGCTTACAAATAGTTCTTTGTATAATTTAATCATATCAAAATTATTTAATGGAACCCAATAACAGCTCCTGAAAGCCATCTTATAGAATTTAGGCCAGGAGAAGTCCAATATTTTATATTCAATCACAAAACCGAAAAACTCGATGAGCCTTGATCGAATAATAACAGACCAGCCTTTATCGTCAGACTCCGCTCTTCCTTCACTACATAGAAGAAGGACTTTTGCTGTCTACTATTAAGCAAATTTCCAGTGCAGAAAACAGGCATTGTTAAACTGAGTGAAGCACCGCTGCAATTAAGCAATAGAACACTTTTTTCGTGTTTACATACTGGCCTCATCTAAACACGAGGAGGGTTGGGAGAATTCGAGACAGTTATGGAAACAAGAGACGTCGTCGAGGATTTGCATAACTTTCGAGAATTCTCCGAGCTCCTCGAATGTTTAGATGGGGCTATGTAAACACGGAAAAAGTGGACTATGAGTACGTTTCTAGAGTCCTCGCTCTACATGTTGGTGTTTAGGTAGAGAGGGAAGCTCATGGGATGAGATGGGTTTGTGTTGTGATAATGTGGAGCCTGCAAACTAGAATTGAAAAGTCGTTCTCGTACTCGATCTCGTACTCGTACTCAAATCTGAAGTCCCCTAATGTCTCAAAGGCCGGTGAATCTAGCGGAAGCGTGGAAGTGCACGGACAATGGAGTTTATTTAACAAGTAAAGAAGACTAAGCCGTGTATTACACCGTGGTAAAAGACGACGGGCATTCAGATGTTCGGAAATTGTTGAAAGTTGAAATGTTCGGAGTGTTTTATCACAGTGTAATACACGGCTTAGCAGGCTTCTTCATTTGTTTTACGACGTATATTTTAAACGCGCAAAACAGTAAAACACGCTTTTTCGATGTTTTCATGCTCTGATGAAACATAACGACGTTTTGACCATTCAGCGCGAGTGCAGGGCTCCATTTATATTATAAAATAATATAACGATGATCCCTGTAACAAAGTTACCTTTGTTTGGTCGATCGAACTTATATCGAACGATAGAGCGGTAGCCAAAGAAACTGAATTCTAGTTACAGAAGTGCTAAAAATAGTATTGCACGTTCTCTGCCGAGAACCCCGTCAAAGTCTGCAAGAATTTTCAGACAAAATGAAATGAAAATTAAATT
>JAHPZR010002203.1:17500-22500 GCA_019787425.1 Platygyra sinensis
GGCTAGGAAAATGCGGATGATAAAATGCGGATGGAAAAGTGCGGATGGAAAAATGCGGATGGAAAAATGCGGATGACAAAATGATGGAAAATTTTGGGTGATAAAATCTGTAGGAAAGGGAATTAACACAATTACGATGGCAGTAAATTATATTAAAGTAAAGTCTTTAGGTTTGCAAAGGCTAATAAACTGGCAGCACTCTATTTTTAATTCTTTAGGTAGAGAAGTCATGACAGCTGCAAGATAATATCTTTGTTTTCTCTGATGGCTGGTTGTGAAAATAACCTTTATCTCCTTGATGGATTCAATTCTTTTTAGCATCAGTTTTCTTCATTGTATTAACGCATGCCATCTCTGATATAGCAACTAAATTGTTTAGTTTTGAACTAGCAAAACCATTGAACGGTACAAGAAAACCCGTGTCCCGGAAAAGCTTTACAAAATGGTGTAATATCTCTGGGTCAGACTTTAAATTAGGTTTTTACCAGATACCCACGCCGTCACAAGCTTCAGTAAATTGCCGGCCATCTTCAACTGTCAAGTTTACTTGCTCAGTTACTTGTATGAAAAAGAGAGGAGTATAATGTCAATTGTAAGAAATTCAGACTTTTCGTCAGTTGAAACACGAAGGAAAAGATATTTCCGATAATCAAATTTAATTTTCATTTCATTTTGTCTGAAAATTCTTGCAGACTTTGACGGGGTTCTCGGCAGAGAACGTGCAATACTATTTTTAGCACTTCTGTAACTAGAATTCAGTTTCTTTGGCTACCGCTCTATCGTTCGATATAAGTTCGATCGACCAAACAAAGGTAACTTTGTTACAGGGATCATCGCTATATTATTTTATAATATAAATGGAGCCCTGCACTCGCGCTGAATGGTCAAAACGTCGTTATGTTTCATCAGAGCATAAAACATCGAAAAAGCGTGTTTTACTGTTTTGCGCGTTTAAAATATACATCGTAAAACAAATGAAGAAGCCTGCTAAGCCGTGTATTACACTGTGATAAAAACACTCCGAACATTTCAACTTTCAACAATTTCCGAACATCTGAATGCCCGTCGTCTTTTACCACGGTGTAATACACGGCTTAGTCTTCTTTACTTGTTAAATAAACTCCATTGTCCGTGCACTTCCACGCTTCCGCTAGATTCACCGGCCTTTGAGGCATTAGGGGACTTCAGATTTGAGTACGAGTACGAGATCGAGTACGAGAACGACTTTTCAATTCTAGTTTGCAGGCTCCACATTATCACAACACAAACCCATCTCATCCCATGAGCTTCCCTCTCTACCTAAACACCAACATGTAGAGCGAGGACTCTAGAAACGTACTCATAGTCCACTTTTTCCGTGTTTACATAGCCCCATCTAAACATTCGAGGAGCTCGGAGAATTCTCGAAAGTTATGCAAATCCTCGACGACGTCTCTTGTTTCCATAACTGTCTCGAATTCTCCCAACCCTCCTCGTGTTTAGATGAGGCCAGTATGTAAACACGAAAAAAGTGTTCTATTGCTTAATTGCAGCGGTGCTTCACTCAGTTTAACAATGCCTGTTTTCTGCACTGGAAATTTGCTTAATAGTAGACAGCAAAAGTCCTTCTTCTATGTAGTGAAGGAAGAGCGGAGTCTGACGATAAAGGCTGGTCTGTTATTATTCGATCAAGGCTCATCGAGTTTTTCGGTTTTGTGATTGAATATAAAATATTGGACTTCTCCTGGCCTAAATTCTATAAGATGGCTTTCAGGAAACATCGTAAGTTCATTTTCCCTAATAGGGATTTTGTTATCAGCATAGTGTCATTGGCAATTTTCCATCCGCATTTTTCCATCCGCATTTTATCATCCGCAATTTTCCATCCGCATTTTGTCATCCGCATTTTTCTATCCGCCCATCCGCCATCCGCCATCCGCCGCCATCCGAGTCCGACACTTTCACAGAGACCCAAAAATATAGGCTGATGACCTTTGCGTTAACTTTGTGTGCGAATATTTTTTGTTGGTGCTCGGTGACCCCCACTTTTTTTTCGGCAGATCACTTCCTTTTCTGATTCTTTCCATTATACTAAATAAACAAAAAAAATCTGTACGTGGGAAGTTTTAATTATTTCTCATATACTATTCAAATAGGGTCGAATTGGTACATGGATACAGGTGTGCGTAACTTAGAAGTTGTATTTTTTAAGGCTAATTCTAGCTGATTTAATGACATGTAGCAAAGATCTATCAAATAGGCCTATATATGCTGTGTTAAAACACATAACTTAGATATGATTCTTCAACTTAAATATATGCCGATAGTAATGAATCCGGCAGAATCGCCTCGAATGACTGGAAATCCTAGAAATGCTATGGTCTGAGCTACGCCTTATCTTCAAAACGAGTTCGGTGACCCCCGATTTTTTTTACGTTTTAATCTAATCTTATCATTTTCTACCTGCCAGTACAAAGTTTCTTAAAAAATCTGTGCGTGGGAAAGGTTGTTTTGGGCGCGACCGTCCTTAAGCGGCCGATATTTCCATTTTGATCGAACCCCGATCCAACAAATGCATGAATCCGCTCAGTGTTGTAACACGAACCAAGGACACGAGAGAAACCGCCGATGCAGTGCATTTCGGGAGCAAAACGTCCATTCACTTTGACACGAAAAAATTGGACCAACCAGTAAGCCAATGAGGGAACACTCAGTCTTAATAATTGATTTAGGAGATAGCACAAAGTTAAGGACGTGTCGCGCCTAAGTTGTTTCTGCGCGTCCTTACTGCGTCACGCAAATTCACCTGCCACGTCCATGCATCGAGGCGCGCGCCCGCTAAGTGCTATAAATGAACTATGATAGAGCAGATGGCCATTCCGATAGCTTTGCTTGGGTTTGACGATCCTGGATGTTTCAGTGACCCCTACTTTTCTTTTCCATAAACCGATTTTATTTACAATTATCTCCACATTGTCCCAAAAATGAACAAAAAAATCAATGTGGGCAGTTAAAAAAAATTTCAAGATTTCTGTCCACGGGACATAGTGTAATCCCTGTCATCTTGCCGCTGCAAGGCGCGTGAAACTATGGCCGCTAAATGCGAACTTGTTCTTTGAGGAACCTCACCAGTTGACTAAATGTGCTTAATAGGTCCATTTAAACCATATGTGGCAGAGAAAATTTCCCTTCAAAGCTCTAATTGCAATATTTTGGGACTTGCAGCCACTGTGGCCTTCTTTGCCAACGAAGCCCGATTTACTCAGATTTAAAGGGGCACTGTCACGGTATTTTAGCATCATTTTACAATGCCAAAATATGTTCCTGCATCAATGGAAACCCAAAAATAATGATGCAGTTTTGTTATTTAGGACTTTATCACTACACCGAAACCATCTATTGCCGGCTAGCACTTAGCATGGCAAGGATGGAAATGGATTGAAATTTGAAAAACTTGCCAGTTTTTTCAAATTCTAGAGCCATTCCTTGAAAATCTTGCCAGAAATTCATTATGGTTTGCTCTCTGAGCCACCATTCGTTTGATATGTTTCTTCTAGTCCATTTGAGCATTTTGGGAAGGAGTAAAGGTACCAGGTAAAGATTTTAGCAACGAATGAAGCCGAAAACAGCAAAATTCCCGTGGACAGTGCTCCTTTAAGTGTTTTTTCCGAACATGTTCTCTCCAAAACGAAGACGGTGACCCCCAATTTTTTACATTTCTGACATCACTAACTCATCATCTTTCAATGGTGAAATTTTCAAGAAAAATCAATGTTAGAAAATTTTGGCGCGAACGTCCTTAAATAGTGCAGGGGGGCTACTCCCTTATATGGGCTATATGGGTATGTGCAACCCAAAAGGGTAGGGTTTTTCAGCCACTTTGGTCATAAATAGGGTATGGTTTTGGTACTCTAGTCTTGAAATATTGGGTATGTGTCTTGGAAGAAGCTACTTTTTTTATAATTATCAAAAAGACCACCAAAAGCCCTTCATAACTTATGTTTAGGGTAACTGTACCAGCTGCAAGGGTCATATGTAGGGTACCAAATGTTTTGCCAGGTCACAAATAGGGTGACAAAAATCACAGATTTTGTTCATGAATGGGGTAAGAGTTTGGGGAAGTGGTCTGCATACCCCCACCCAGCCTTTCTGGGAGTATCCCCTTGGTATAATGTCACACAGTTATTGTCAATTTTATTCCATGTGATTCTGTCAGCCACTAAACATGCACAAGCTAAAAGATGACATGATAGGAGATGACAAGAATAATGGCTGAATAATGAGTTATAAGTCAGGCTCCTGAGCCTGGAACATGGTAAACAATACAGCTAACTAAGCCAACCAACTGAACAACCGGAATCTACTTTCTACTACATCTATTTTGTGTTCAGTGGTTCCAGAACAAAACAAGCAAGGTATAGTAGTCCATTTTAGGGGTAGTCCATTTGGGGAGTCCATGGTCTGAGGGCCAGTATTTAATCCATCACCTAATTTTATTATTCGGTAACATCTAAACCTGAAGATAGCTCGTCTGATAACCCAAAATATTGTTATAAATATAACACGATGTGTCAGCCTTGCAGTAGCCTTTGACTTAATTATTATCATTTTGGCTGAGTAAATCCCCTGCGAGATCCAACGTTCAATCAAGCAGGATCTTTGTTCATGACTTTGCAGTTTATAGCACTTAAGATTTTTATCTCGAGTCAGTGTCCATGTTCAACCGACATCGAGTGAAGTTTAGATCAAAGTTGTGTTCTCCATACTTGTTTTGTTTATTTAAGTACATTCATTTGAACTCTGAGTGGGATGTGAATGCACGAATTCCCAAATATCTGGAAAGAAGCAGACTGACAATAATTTTATGAAAATGACGACACATTTCAAACGAAGTTTGCAAGACATGTTTCGGTCGTGCAACGACCATCTTCAGTTGCAATTATTTTACTTTCAACTGAAGATGGTCGTTGCACGACCGAAACATGTCTTGCAAACTTCGTTTGAAATGTGTCGTCATTTTC
>JAHPZR010002203.1:35000-66512 GCA_019787425.1 Platygyra sinensis
TATTTTAACTTCGTTTGTGACTTTAAATGGCATAAGATAAACTTTCTTGATGGTATTTTCTGTAAATCCGTGGCGTAGAATTTTGGTTTCGGCAGTGGAGGAACGCAGACAGTGTTTAAAAGAGATGAGTAAATAGAACTGGTTCTTAGGTTGTTTACAGTGGTGTCTTGTGTGACGTTTGGAATAGGGTTAGTAAGGTTAGTTTTCCAATTTTTTGGGATTGCGTTAACCAGGCCATAGTATGTGGTAAAAGGAACATTTAAATTAAATTTCATGGCAAATTCATGCCACTTCAAAAAAGTCTGATTTTGGTTTAACATGTCGCTTATTTTGATAATACCGGCGTCATACCAAGTTTGGTAAAAGACAGGCTTTTTTCCTACCAGAATTTTCCTGTTATTCCACACTATTTCGTTTTCAGGATTTGTTTTGGAATCGATGCTCGTTGAGCTTTTAAAATCGCACCAATAATCTAACACTTTTTTATAAAATGTGGGCAGCTTATCATCGAGGTCTAGTGGGCTTGTTGCAAAGTTGCATTTTGTTAGGAAAGCGAGACCACCGTGTTTGTGTAAGAGCTGGTTAGGAATAATTTTCCAGGAGGCTTGTGAGTCATTTTGAATTCTGTTGACCCAAGCTATTTTGAGCGCTTTTTCCATGATCTTAAAATCGCACATTTTTAAACCACCATCTTTCTTTTCTCCAATTATGGTGTTTCGTTTTATTTTAGGAGGTTTTCCTGCCCAAATAAAGTTGAAAATTAGCTTGTTTATTTCCTGGATATAGTGCTCTGGAACAGGGAGCACGGAGGCTGAGTAAATTAATTTAGATAACCCATGTGTTTTGATTATGTTTATCTTTCCATAAAATTATGTTTATCTTTCCATAAAGAGTTAGATTTCTCCGTTGCCAGGTGTTTAGCGTTTTTTCAAGGTTACGTATTTTTTCACCGAAGTTCAGTCTATTGGCGCTTTCTTGGTTGAGGGAGAAAAAGACACCAAGAGCACTGACAGGTTCTTTTGGCCACTTAAAACCAAAAAGTTCATCTTTTCTGTCTTTCCATTTACCTAACCACATTGCTTCGGTTTTAGTTGTGTTTATTTCTAGGCCAGAAAGCTCTTTGAACTCATTTAACACCTTCAATAGCCTCGCGACGGAGTCGAGGTCACGAACAAATACTGTTGTGTCGTCGGCATATTGACTTATTTTAAGCTCGTGCTTGTTGACTTGGATACCTTAATGGTGGGATCATTTTTTATGGCTCTAGAGAGAAGTTCTATGCCGGGAACGAAGAGGACGCCAGACAAAGGGCAACCTTGTCTGACTCCCCGCTGTAAAGAGAAAAAAGTTGAGGCATGACCGTTATTCAGAACGCAGCTGGTAACATTATTATAGAAAATTTTTATCCAATTTTGGATGTCGTGGCCGAAGTTGAAGAGCTGGAGTGTTTCTAAGAGATAGTTCCATTCATGGAGTCAACGCTTTTTTGAAGTCCAAGAAAATGGCAATACCTTTTTGATTTGTCTTGTCTGTGTAATGTATTCAGTCATAGATTAGCCTTACATTTTCACCAATGTAACGGCCTTTAATATAACCAGTTTATCAGGGTTTATTAACGTTGGCAGGACTTTTTTCGATTCTCTTGGCTATAACTTTAGTGAGAATCTTATAGTCACGTTCAGGAGTGAGATGGGCCTTAGATTTTCCTATAGATTTTATCCTTAGAATTTTTTGGGATAAGCGAGATTATTCCTCGTCTTTGGCTTATACAAAGCATGCCATGCCGAAAAGCAAAGTTGTAGCTGGCTAGCAGTTCGTGATAGATGTCAGGCCAAAAGAATCGGTAGAATTCAGCTGGCAGGCCATCAGTGCCCGGGGTTTTGTTGTTGTCAAACTCCTTAAGCGCAGTTTTGCATTCATCTTCGTTTACCAATCCTTCACAAGAATTCTTTTCTTCTTCACTTAGTGCGGTTACGTTTTCTGGAATAAAAAAAACGAGTTTTTAAAATTCTCGTGATTGGTATTGGTGGAGCGGTATAACGATTCATAGAACTTTTTTTCTTCTTCTAAGATTTCGAATTGATCTTCTATATAACAATTATCCCCCACTTTGAGTTTTGAGACTGTTTTAATATCATGATGTCGTTTTTCTAAGCTATAGAAATACTTTGTGTTTCGTTCTCCTTCTTCATGCCATCTCACTTTGCTTCTCAGAATTGCACCTTTAGTTTTGTTCACCATGATTTTTTTTAAGATGTGTTCTGGCACGTTGAAGTTCTAGTAAGATGTTTCTGTCGTGCGGGTTATTTTCTGCTCTGGCTTGGAGGTCATTTAATTTTTTGTGCAGTAATTTTTCTTCATCTCGATATATTTTTGCCTTTCGTTTAGAGTACTTGATCGTAAAACCTCTTATCTCCATTTTTATGAGGTCCTATTTAAACCTAAATCAAGATTCCCATTGTATTTCTCTTTAAACATCGGAATGTTTATCTTAAGCGCTGTTACGTATACTTCATCTTTAAGTCAAGCTGTATTAAATTTCCAGAAGCCCGGTCCTCTTTTTTGGTTTAGGTAATTAGACTGTAGAACAAGTGAGACAGCGGAGTGATCAGAATCGGGTGCGTGAATGATGTCGCATTTCCTTGCTAATTGAATTAACTCCTGCGAAACTAGGAAAAAATCTAAGCGGCATTGAATTTTAAACGATTTAGTTCTCCATGTGAAACACTTTTTGTCATTATTCAGGATTCGCCATATATCACTTAGGTTGTACAAATCACAAAGCTTGTTAATTTCTTGGATGACAGCTGCCTTTCTAGATACAGGTTTTCCGCCTCTTTTGTCATTTGAAGTGAGTGCGCAATTGAAGTCTCCACCAATTACAGTTGTATCTTGCGCGAATTCTTCGAGTTGTTGGTTTAGTCTTTTAAAAAAAGAAACTTGCTGAGCGACGTCGTTAGGCTCATAAATGTTAACGAGAACAATAACTTCGTTTTCCCAGATGGGTTCAAGATTTTTAGAGCAATATGATTCTTGCAAAAATATGATATGATGATTTGTTTGTTAAGACCTCTAACATTTAATGACAGGCATTTTAGGTCAACAGCATTGGCAGTATTGACGGTGTTCATTTTGTTGGCGGTTCAAAGGAACACAAGCCAGGTGGAGAGATCAACAAACACGGATTTCTTCCGAGTGAATTATGTTGATTCAGGAAACAATTTGACTTTTTCGCTGAAGGGCAGTTACGAGAATGTGAACGAGTTAAGAAGGTGTTTGTTTTAACCGAAGCGTGTTGGTGTCACATGGAAAGCAAAGAAAGTGTAGCATAATAAACTACATAGCAGTTATATAATAACATGAACAAAAAGGAAATTTGGATACTAAGCTCGATGAGATAGAGTCACTCACCAGGCCAATTTTCTTCGCTTTTCTGTCGTCTTTAAATGTCTTCAATAAGACAGCAAAATTAGCGGGTAGGGGCTACTTGATATTCAACTGGAATATTCGAGATGTTAAAAACATTGTTATCAATAAAGAGAGATCTGTTGACTACCTTTGCGACGCGACCAGCTTCTTTAGCAGCGAACATGGATTGTATAAGGGTTTTCCTTTCTCTCTGGATTTCTCGATCAAAGTCTTGGGTGATATAGGCCTCACTGTGTCTGGCTGAGGACTTGAGCCGGTTTTTGACATTGAACACAGCATCCCTGTCTTCTCTCACAGCAAATCTTGCGATGATCGGGCGAGGGCGAGCAGAAGTAGCTCCATTGTTTTGTGGTTTGCCAACACGGTGAACAGCATGGAAACGTATATCCTGGATGTTCATTTTGAGATCATTTTCTAGAACATCATAAATGATATCCTGGCAGTTTTCGCCACGACTTTCGGGGATATTCAAAAAGCGCAGGTTTTCTCGTCTCGTATAGTTCTCAAGAGCGACGAGGTTCTCCTGGGCGTCTTTCAAAGCGGACTTAAGCTTCTCGTTCTCGGCTTGAAGCTTTTTTCAGATCAGCTTTTAGGCCTTGAATTTCCGCAGCCTGCTCGTCCATCATTTTTTGGTGAGAGCTTTTTGAATCTTTGAAAGCTTTAGTCTCTTGCTGTAGGTCCTCGATGCTTGCCCACGCGTGATTCACAGATTTCTCTAGCTCCTTTAGTGTTGACTTGACGGCATTGATTTCGTGCTTAAATTCACACGAAAGTTTTGAGATCTGTGTGTGTAGATTGGAGAAATTGTCGTCCATACGAGATTCTATGGCGATTAATTTATCGAGGAGTATTTCCATAGAGATGAGCGAGTCAGTCTCCTGGTTTCCCTCCATTTCCTCGCTCTTCTGTTTGTTTCGTTTTAGAATTGGCCTGTCGGCGGAGCTTGAACTTGACGAACGTTCCGAGCGTTTTAACATGAGAAACAGCAGCAAGCAACAATTGTTTCAATTACCGGTTGTGTTGATCCTAAAAAGACATTTCTGGTTGTATTGAGCGAACTTAAAAGGCCAGGTATGACTCTTCTCAACTAAGGAATCACAGAGCACGAAGAACACGTCCGTCCGCCATGGTTCCTTCCCATGTACTATGATAAATGATCGTGAGGTTTCCTTCGAATGAACTTGTTGCTGTTACAGTTAAGATATTAAACAACGTTTTCTCGTAAAACTGTCTGCTTTGGTCTTTATATCAATACAACATGTGTTCTTGACGTTTTCTCAGAGATTCCGCTTTATACGGACACTATGGCATGTCCCTCTGATGTCCGTATTAACCGGGTTCCTCTGTACAATATGGTAGAGACAGAAGGCCTGCTAGTTATGCAACACTTTCGAATGGTATACTTCAGGCTAGACTTTCTGAAAAGTCCTTCGTCTTGTTTATTCAGTACCCGCCAGACGAAGGACTTTTCTTACTTGATTGGCCCCAATTTTAGCGACCCAAAAACGAGTCGCTGGGCTTAAACCAATCAGAGGTCTCCTAGATATCCCTTGGGGACCGAATGGACAAACTATGCTCAACGAAACGTGACTTGCGGTTAAATTCAATATGGGGTTGATTGCGAAACCCATTAAATTAAAGAAGCTTTAAAGGCCACGCGCACGGAATATCAAAACAGTGGAAGCATATCTGTGTGGAAGAAATGTGTTTGTTTCTGCGCCAACCGGAGCTGGGACAAGTTCGTTTTTTGAGCTAGCTAGAATCTTCCGAACTACGGTTTCGTTTTTGTCTGCGCAATTTCGGCACAAAATGTTTGTCAAAAGTGAACCTTTGCCACTGGATGTTTCCTTTGCGGCGATCACTTCAAGATTCAAACAAGCTTTGGTCAATTTTCGTTTAAAATCTTTCTTCATAATAACTTTAGTACAGAGTAAACAAATTTGCTCTTTCGATCGAGGTAGGAGAAACACACACGTTCGATTATTTGGTTGATCGGAGTGGAACCGATTCTTTCCGCTATTCAATCAAGGACTTCCAAATGTTATCTGAGACACCAGTTGTAAGTCACGCCACTCCTCGTTTTTGGCGCGAAACGCAAATGAAAAGCTGTCAAGCGAGACAAGTCGACCTCTCGCGACTTCGTCGCTCGCTCGGCCGCTTCGCGGCCTAACATATTCTACCTTGAAATTCATGAGGTCGACTTGGGGCAAGTCTAACTTCAGGCGAGTGTGTATACCAAGAAAATATAAGTGACAAGTGGGATATTCGACAGTTATACCATGAGAAAGAGTTACAAAGCAATTTTATACCATGCCATAGAAAATACAGTAGCCAGATCGGAAGGTTGGGTGTGATGCAGTTAGATTGCACTGATCGATGGGAAGGTTTGGTGGAATAATGACAAATATACAACAGATTTCCTGCATTCTGATTGGCTAGTTTTTTTTCTATGGCATGGCATAAATACAATTATTAAAAACTGAATCATTGGATACTGCAATCCGAGAGTTTTCATTGGCTAAGTCATCATGGTATATTAGCCAGTATACCATGATCTACAAAAATGGCGAGCGTATGCGTGATTTTTGGGCCTTTTTGTTTTTATTGTAGTCTAGTTTTCTATATTTTGGTGGCGTTTTTAATAAAACAATTATTCCACTCGCGCTTGTTGGATATGAGATGATTATAGCCAACGCGCGCTCATGGAATAATTGTTAATTATAATCCATCAAATATTTCACCTGCACAAGAGTGGTCTTAACACGTCACAAGACCCAATATTCCCCAGCTAGCATTGGGGAATATCAGAGATTGTTATACCTCCCAAATAAAAATGATTAAGAGTGGGAAAATCGTCAACAAATGTACGAACCATACGCAGTGTGCGTCTTGCCCAGCTGCTTAGCAGCATGTTTTTTTACCCAAACCTTACTGCCTACTGTACTTTTTGGATGGAACCCACCATTCAAAAAACAACTGATGATGTCACAGTGCTTAGTTATGAATTAAAATATTCTGAGTCATCATAGCAGCGAAACCTCTTGACACAACATATCAACACTAGATACTCTATCATACATTCCCCACTTAAAATATTGTTAGGGCTTGTCTACCTTCTCACTTGTAGCAACTGAACTCCGAGATACTGACATTTGAAAACAGAATTCTAACCGAAAGGAATAAAAGCATACTAGCATGAAGCATAAGACCCCGAGTACGCATTGCGGACCTAGTTTTACTAGAAGATAAAGAATTTTGTCAAGGGGGAAGGAATATTATCAACTGCGACCTACTGAATCACAATGAAATTTATTTACTCCTTATCTTCCTCATCGATACTCCTCGCTAATGCCGAAATTTTCCCATCCGACCTGGCTTTTGACGCTAGTAATAGTGATAGTGATAGTGAAGGTGATAGTAATAGTGCATTGAATCCCTCTCGCAGCCTGCAGACTGAATTACAATGATGGTCAGCGGCAATAACAGAAGACAATACAATACAAAGACAGTCAAATAAATGATTATGTAAATATGATTAAAAGCACTAGATAGCAGAGAACAAATAACAGAGAACAGGTTAACAGCTGATCTTGATACTTAATGGTGCAGAAATCTGGCGAACCGCTTTGTCTTGGGGACGAAGCGTACTGAAGCACGTTCGCCTGAACGGAAGCAGTATGGCCTGTCAGTTGACCTACAAGGAATTAATGGCTTGAGTACAGAAGATGACATGCAGTCACGCTTGATAAAATTTGTACAAGCTTCCTCCCTTCTCTGTCGTAGTGGCAGTTCGGCAGAACGATGTGTAGGGCCTTTCTTTTTACAGATTCTATAGCGTCATCTAAGTACTTTGGCAGGGATGCCCAGAAAGGGGCAGGCATATTCTAGTACGGATCATACAATACTACAGTAAATAATAATAGTAATATTAGCTGCATGATAGTGAGTCCACCTTTTGTAAGCGTCACCGCGTACAAAGGCTTGTTGGCCTTCTTGACCATGTGCTCTGTGTGAACGTTCCATGAAAGATCTTCAGAAATATAGACACCCAAGAGCTTATAATTCACAACGATTTCAAAACAGAAAAAGCTTTTCACATAACGGTTTTCCTATTCGGCGCCGCTCACCAAGCGTTCTCGAATTTTTGGTATCCGCATAGGCTTATCCTTACTGCAGGATTAGCAAGCTGTCGTAAGTTTTACGGCATGGCTGCAAGCACAATTATTGCAAACACTGATCAAAAATCTGATAATAAACTGAGGTTTCGTAAAGCACTTAAGAATGAAAATTAGCGATATAAAAAGTGAACGACCTTTCGGTGACTCATTGTCATCATTATCAAGTTTAAAATACATGATAGAATTAGTAAGTAACTTTATTTAGCCAGAGTAGCCCATTGAGCTAAGAGGCTGGTATTGATAGGGGCCCTGTAACATAAAGAGATATACAACTTAAAATGTTCTAAAATTATTTACACCCCTAAAAACTCCTAAACAAAAATAAATCCTGAGCTCCTAAGTACAGTTTAATTAAATACAATTTAAAAATCCTAAAATAAAAGCTAAAATCTATAAAAATAGTGGACAAAGTCCATAAATTTATAGGAAATAAAAATAACGAATAATATCAAAAAAAATGTCAAATGCTTGTTTATAGTGGTCATGCACTTAGCGACACCTAGCTAGTTCACAGGCATCCCACTCAAACTAAAAGAAACAAATATTTCATATATACCAGGCGAACCCCTGGCGGGCATGTTCTTGCGAATACGGTCAGATATCAAGTCTAAATAGGCTCCAGGAAGCCAAATTTTCTGAAAACTGGCCTAAACATGCACTAAAACTCACACCTGGTCTTCTCGGGGCCCTACCAGTTCCCATTTGTCTTCAAAATGTGACTGTATTCCCAAAAACATGCCTGCAGTTGACTCTAAGTATGTCCCAGTGGCCAGAAGAGATCTGACCACCCCCGGCTAGCAGAATACCCCCCACGCAAGCACGTGACAGGGACTTCCCTAGCAGGGTTACATGTCAACACAAAACATTAGGGAAAGCTCAAAAAACACAACAAATACAGTCAATTACAAAATTATTTGGCACATGAGCTCAAATGGCCAGATCTAACTAAGTAAAGGTGTACGTACAAAACACCCTCAAACCCCTCCCCCCCCCCCTCCGCTTATGACAGCTGGCCCCAGCATGCTAGCAGCAGATATCCCATGGACTGGGCTATCCACCTGACCCGGCCATGATTGAGCCCCTCCTAGGTTTAGAGTCGCCAGCTAAGCCTGGATTCGGGTTGCGCCCGAACCCAGGCGAAACACTGGCGGGCATGTTCTTGCGAATACGGTCAGATATCAAGTCTAAATAGGCTCCAGGAAGCCAAATTTTTTAAAAACTGGCCTAAACATGCACTAAAACTCGCACCTGGTCCTCTCGGGGCCCTACCAGTTCCCATTTATCCTCAAAATCTCACTGTATCCCCAAAAACATGCCTGCAGTTGACTCTAAGTATGTCCCAGTGGCCAGAAGAGATCTGACCACCCCCCGGCTAGCAGAATACCCCCCACGCAAGCACGTGACAGGTACTTCCCTAGCAGGGTTACATGTCAACAAAGAACATTCAAGAAAGCTCAAATAACTCAACAAACACAGTCAATAACAGAATTATTTGGCACTCAAATGGCCAGATCTAACTAAGTGAAGGTGTACGTATAAGACACCCTCAGACCTCCCCCCATCCGCTTTTGACAGCTGTCCCCCAGCAAGCTACCAGCAGATAGCCCATGGACTGGGCCATCCACCTGACCCGGCCTTGACAGAGAGCCCCTAGGTTTAGAGTCGCCAGGTAAGCCTGGATACGGGCTGTGCACGACCCCAGGCGAAACCTTGACGGGCATGTTCTTGCAAATACGGTCAGATATCAAGTCCAAATAGACTCCAGGAAGCCAAATTGTTTAAAAACTGGCCTAAACATGCACTTAAACTCACACCTGGTCCTCCGGGGGCACTACTAGTTCCCATTTGTCGTCACAATCTGACTGTATTCCCAAAAACATGCCTGCAGTTGACTCTTAGTATGTCCCAGTGGCCAGGAGAGATCTGGCCACCCCTCTGGCTAGCAGAATACCCTCCACACAAGCATGTGACAGGGACTCCCCTAGCAGGGTTACATGTCAACGCAGACCATGCAAGAAAGTTTAAATAACTCCACAAACACAGTCAATAACAAAATTACTTGTCACTCAGATGCTTAGATCTAACTAAGTGAAGGTGTACGTACAAGACACCATCACGCCTCCTACCCCGCTTTTGACAGCTAGCACCTACCAAGCTACTAGCATATAGCCCATGGACTGGGCCATCCACCTAACCCAGCCATAAAGGAGTCCTCCTAGGTTTAGAGTCGCCAGCTAAGACTGATTCGGGCTGCGCCTGAACCCAGGCGAAACCTTGGCGGGCATCTTCTTGCAAATACGGTCAGATATCAAGTCCGAATAGGCTCCAGGAAGGCAAATTGTCTAAAAACTGGCCTAAACATGCACTAAAGCTCACACCTGGTCCACTCGGGGCCCTACCAGGTTCTATTTTTCCTTACAATGTGACTGTATTCCCAAAAACATGCCTGCAGTTGACTTTAAGTATGTCCCAGTGGCCAGAAGAGATCTGACCACCCCTCTGGCTAGCAGAATACCCCCCACGCAAGCACGTGACAGGGACTTTCCTAGCAGGGTTACATGTCAACACAGAACATTCAAGAAAGTTGAAAGAACTCAACAAACCACAGTCAATAACAAAATATTTGGCACTCAAATGGCCAGATCTAACTAGTGAAGGTGTACGTAACAAGACACCCTCACACCTTTTCCCCCCCCCCCCACCCCCATCGATTTAAAACAGGTGGCCTTTACCAAGCTACCAGCAGATAGCCCATGGACTGGGCATCCACCTGAACCCGCCTTGACGAGCCCCTACTAGGTTTAGAGTCGCCAGCTAAGGCTGGATTTGGGCCGTGTCCAAAGCTATGCGAAACACGGGCAGAAATGTTCTTGCGAATACGGTCAGATATCAAGTCCAAATAGGCTCCAGGAAGCCAAATTTTCTAAAAACTGGCCTAAACGTGTACTTAAACACACACCTGGTCCGCGGGTGTCACTACTAGTTTCCCATTTGTCGTCACAATCTGACTGTATTCCCGAAAAACATGCCTGCAGTTGACTCTAAGTATGTACCAGTGGCCAGGAGAGATCTGACCACCCCTCTGGCTAGCAGAATACCCCTCACGCCAGCCTGTGACAGGGACTCCTCCTAGCAGGGTTACATGTCAACACAGAACATGCAAGAAAGTTTAATGACTCAACAATCACAGTCAATAACAAAATTATTTGCACTCCAATGGCTAGATCTAACTAAGTGAAGGTGTACGTACAAGACACCATCACGCCCCCTACCCCTGCCTTTTGGCAGCTAGCACCTAGCAAGCACCAGCAGATAGCCCATGGACTGAGCCATCCACCTGACCCAGCCATAACGGAGTCCTCCTAGGTTTAGAGTCGACAGCTAAGCCTGGATTCGGGCTGCGCCTGAACCCAGGTGAAACCCTGGCGGGCATGTTCTTGGGAATACGGTCAGATATCAAGTCCAAATATGGCTCCAGGAAGCCAGATTGTTTAAAAACTGGCGTAGACATGCACTAAACTCACACTCGGTTCTCCCGGGGCACTACCAGTTCCCATTTTTCCTCAGAACTGACTATATTTCCAAAAACATGCTGCAGTTGACTTTTAGTATGTCCCAGTGGCCAGGAGAGATCTGACCACCCCCTGACTAGCAGAATATCCCAACGCAAGCACGTGACAGGGACTTCCCTAGCAGGGTTACATGTCAACACAAAACATACAAGAAAGTTCAAAGAACTCAACAAACACAGCCATATACAAAATTATTTGGCACTCAAATGGCCAGATCTACTAAGTGAGGTGTACGTACAAGACACCCCCACTCCCCCCCCCCCCACTTTTGGACAGCTGGCCCCCAGCAACCTACTAGCAGATAGCCCATGGACTGGGCCATCCACCTGACCCGCCCATGACAGAGGCCTCCCCTAGGTTTAGAGTCGCGAGCTAAGCCTGGATTCGGGCTGCGCCACGAACCACCAGTTTCCATTTGTCCTCAAAAATTATTAAAATGAAATGTCACGTAACGGCGTCTTTAATGCTGAATTGTAGAAATCAATAACCAATTTGACTGCCTACCATGCTCTTTTTGTAATTATTGGCTAACTGAAGCCTTAGTTAACACATAGTGAGGTCATTTAGGTGACATAGCAGACGCCAAGCATCAATAAATTCGTGAACTCCCAAGATCTATCATTAACCCTAATTTAGCTTCGTCTGGCTCGTTCGAATCAAATGCAGTGACTTTAATGTCTTGTACAGGCACGTAATGGCTTCTTTTTACGAGTATAAATGCAGTATATAGCACTCTCAATACGATATGGCCTTATTTATGTGCAATAATTATTGAACTGAAATGTCACGCACTTATTCGTCTGCAACATCTGACTGTATTCTTAAGAACATACCCGCAGATCTGAACACCTTGATTCATGATTTTTCCCTTCAGGAAAGGAGGGGAGAGGGGGGGGGATTTCTTAATGCCAGAAGCTTCTAGGGCTTACCTAGCTTGAAATGTCATCTTTTTTTATTTATTTATTTAGTCTAACACCCCCCCCCCCCTCCCCTTTCCTTTAACTTTATCCAATTGGCGTTAAGTTTCGCCCAGGCCACACTCGGCTGATTTTAGTTGGCGCGGTATCTCGGAGTTGGCGTTGATCAATTCGCTTTCTATAACTGCTGTCTAAAGGAAGTCTGCCGGAGGACATCATTAAGTCCAATGAAGGTGCAAGTCGAACGATTTGCTAGCAAGCGTCGTCCATTATCGTGCATGAAGCCGTCCTGAGATGTGTTAGGCGCGGGACGTCATTTAGTCCCGTAATCGTAGTCCGTTTGGCCCGCTACATGTGACGATAATGTTGTACTTGCTTTAGACAGCAAAGAGTCTTAGCCACATCAATTTAGGGCTTAGACGTGCAACGGAGTAGACATTTCTAGCTGCTGTTGGCGTTATTTGGTCTAAATTTTGATGCGGCTTAAGACTTAGAAAAATATCTGTTGTATAGATGACATGCTACTTTCCCTGCCGTTGGAAATCGAAGTACATCCGGGACATTGCTACTTGCGAGTAAAACATGGCCACGAACAGAGTGAAGGAAAGCACGTCAAAGTCTGATCGATCGTGAGTAAACCTTTCATTTCCTTGTTTTATCAATTTCAGGCGTTTTCGGCCTAGCTAACTATCAGGTGTGTCTGTAATTCGCTAGCGCGGGCGAGATTTCTTGTTGTGGTTTCCGGTCGATAATTGACTTGCTGAATAATTGTGTAAAGCTTGATCGAGTTTCGTCCGAGTCATTTTCTTATTATTTGACAGCAGTGATAAACAGCTTGCTAATAGGCGACTGCCCTTTTAAAATAACAAAAATAAATTGTAATATACATGGAATGAAAAATACGTATTGGCAAATTGATATTATAAAAGTTGGGTATGGTTTGCATGAACATCCCCCGAGGTGAGTACCATAAATGTTTGTAGCTAAAAATAATTGTGTAGGTCCCCTATAGCAGGTCACACTTTCAGGATATTCTTGTTCATGTTACAAGTCAAAGATTAATGTACTGTGTTTATATCTATTTTGCAGACAATGTGCTGAACACAATTTGGTTTTCTCAACAACCTTGAATGTGTTTAAAGTAAAAGGTCTATTAACAAATTTGCTGCAGACATTGCCCCTTGCAATATCAATGCTTAAACTGATGAGAGTTAGAGATTTCTCTCCTCCAGTGCTTAGGTGTTGGATGGCTTACATTTGCTCTGAGTATGGTGTCTATTCCTGGGTTCTCAGTGAATGTGAGGTCACATACATGTAAAAGAGAAAACAGGCTAAATGAAAAGAAGTGGTGGAACAGAGAATTAACTCTGAAGTGTAAATTAAGGTGCTATGTGAAACCCATAGGCGTTAGCCCTAATAAAGGGAATCAGGGAACCACACATTCACATTTAAATGAAAAGAAGACCTGGTTTAGTTACAAATAATATACATCATACTATTTACAGTGGTGGCAACTTACCAGTAAATTGTAGATGGAAGATGTGAAAAAAAAACTGATTGACTTCTACTTGAAAATAATAATTGAATTCCAAAGTATGTTTAAACTGAATTGCAAAGTAGTGGCAGGCACAAAATAACAACAATAATAATATTATATATTTCTATAAAAAAATAAAACCAGCACAAAAAACATATTCTGGAGTCAGCGGTCAACATTAAGTTCACCTGTAAATTACATTTAACTGTGATTTATATTTTGTTAAACTGGAAGATTACCTATCTTGGTGAATTATCAATGAATGAATAGCTCATGGTTTTATTGCATGTTCTCATATTACACCTCAGTGAAATTAACTTGTGCAAAGGGATCTTTTTACCCAGAACTATGCTATGCAGGTCATTTCAAGTATCTGTCAGTTTAACTAAAATTTATTATTTACTTCCAGGCCCGTAGCTGAGGTTTTTGGGAAGGGTGTTCGTACTGACAGGAATATTTACTAACGGGGTTATTAAATACGAGCGCCGAGGTTGTGAGCCTCTAGGGGTGTCTGGGGGCATGCGTGTTGAAAACATGATATAAATCATTAAATGTCTTGACTGAATATCAAACCCTGTTATTTCTTTGTATTTATCAATTTGCCGGGTGGATCTCGGGGAGGGGTCGGGCCCCCCCCCCCTTATTTTGGGTAGGTCTGTTCTTAAGATAAGTCGATGTTGCAGACGAATAATTGCGTGACATTTCAGTTCAATAATTATTGCACATAAATAGGCATATCGTATTGAGAGTGCTATATACTGCATTATACTCGTAAAGAAGCCATTACTGCCTGTACCAAGACATTAAAGTCACTGCTTGATTCGAACGAGCCAGACGAAGCTAAATAGGGGTTAATGATAGATCTTGGAGTTCACGAATTTATTGATGCTTGGCGTCTGCTATGTCACCTAAATGACCTCACTATGTGTTAACTAAGGCTTCAGTTAGCCAATAATTACAAAAAGAGCATGGTAGGCAGTCAAATGGTTATTGATTTCTACAATTCAGCATAAAGACGCGTTACGTGACATTTCATTTTAATAATTTTTGAGGACAAATGGGAAACTGGTGGGTTCGTGGCGCAGCCCGAATCCAGCTTAGCTCGCCGACTCTAAACCTAGGGGAGGCTCTGTCATGGCCGGGTCAGGTGGATGCCCCAGTCCATGGGCTATCTGCTAGTAGGTTGCTGGGGCCAGCTGTCAAAGTGGGGGGGGGGGGGGGAGTGGGGGTGTCTTGTACGTACACCTTCACTTAGTTTAGATCTGGCCATTTGAGTGCCAAATAATTTTGTTTATTGGCTGTGTTGTGTGAGTTCTTTGAACTTTCTTGTATGTTTTGTGTTGACATGTAACCCTGCTAGGGAAGTCCTGTCACGTGCTTGCGTTGGGATATAGTCTCTAGTCCAGGGGTGTTCAGATCTCTCCTGGCCACTACTTTGCAATTCAGTTTAACATACTTTGGAATTCAATTATTATTTCCAAGAGAAGTCTAATCAGTTTTTTTTTTCAAATCTTCCATCTACAATTACTGGTAAGTTGCCACCACTGTAAATAGTATGATGTATATTATTTGTAACTAAACCGGTCTTCTTTTCATTTAAATGTGATGTGTGGTTCCCTGATTCCCTTTATTAGGGCTAACGCCTATGGGTTTCACATAGCACCTTAATTTTACACTTCAGAGTTAATTCTCTGTTCCACCACTTCTTTCATTTAGCCTGTTTTCTCTTTTACATGTATGTGACCTCCATTCACTGAGACCCAGGAATAGACACTATACTCAGAGCAAATGTGAGCCATCCAACACACAAGCACTGGGAGGAGAGAAATCTCTAACTCTCATCAGTTTAAGCATTGATATTGCAAGGGGCAATGTCTGCAGCAAATTTGTTAGTAGACCTTTTACTTTAACCATTCAAGTTGTGGAAACCAAATGTGTTCACCACATTGTCTGCAAAATAGATACAAACACAGTACATTAATCTTTGACTTGTAAGCTGAACAAGAATTTCCTGAAAGTGTGACCTGGCATAGGGACCTATACAATTATTTTTGCTACAAACATTTATGGTCTATTGGTCAACCATCTCTCTCAACTACATAAACGGAGGAGTTGAGGAAAGCAGAGATGTTGAAGACCATAAATGTTTGTAGCAAAAATAATTGTATAGGTCCCCTATGCCAGGTCACACTTTCAGGAAATTCTTGTTCAGCTTACAAGTCAAAGATTAATGTACTGTGTTTATATCTATTTTGCAGACAATGTGCTGAACACATTGGTTTCTCACACTGATGTTTAAAGTAAAAGGTCTACTAACAAATTTGCTGCAGACATTGCCCTTGCAATATCAATGCTTAGACTGATGAGAGTTAGAGATTTCTCTCCTCCCAGTGCTTAGTGTGTTGGATGGCTCACATTTGCTCTGAGTATGGTGTCTATTCCTGGGTTCTCAGTGAATGTGAGGTCACGTACATGTAAAAGAGAAAACATGCTAAATGAAAAGAAGTGGTGGAACAGAGATTAACTCTGAAGTGTAAATTAAGGTGCTATGTGAAACCCATAGGCGTTAGCCCTAATAAAGGGAATCAGGAACCACACATCCACATTTAAATGAAAAGAGACCTGGTTTAGTTACAAATAATATACATCATACTATTTACAGTGGTGGCAACTTACCAGTAATTGTAGATGGAAGATGTGTAAAAAAAAACTGATTGACTTCTCTTGAAATAATAATTGAATTCCAAAGTATGTTAAACTGAATTGCAAAGTAGTGGCCAGGAGAGATCTGACCCCCCCTGACTAGCAGACATATCCCCAACGCAAGCACGTGACATGGGACTTCCTAGCTAGGGTTACATGTCAACACAAAACATACTAAGAAAGTTCAAAGAACTCACAAACACAGCCATACAACAAAATTATTTGCACTCAAATGGCCAGATCTAAACTAAGTGAAGGTGTACGTACAAGACACCCCCACTCCCCCCCCCCCCCCCATTTTGACAGCTGGCCCCCAGCAACCTACTAGCAGATAGCCCATGGACTGGGCCATCCACCTGACCCGGCCATGACAGAGCCTCCCCTAGGTTTAGAGTCGGCGAGCTAAGCCTGGATTCGGGCTGCGCCACGAACCACCAGTTTCCCTTTGTCCTCAAAAATTATTAAAATGAAATGTCACGTAACGGCGTCTTTAATGCTGAATTGTTAAATCAATAACCATTTGACTGCCTACCATGCTCTTTTTGTAATTATTGGCTAACTGAAGCCTTAGTTAACACATAGTGAGGTCATTTAGGTGACATAGCAGACGCCAAGCATCAATAAATTCGTGAACTCCAAGATCTATCATTAACCCCTAATTTAGCTTCGTCTGGCTCGTTCGAATCAATGCAGTGACTTTAATGTCTTGTACAGGCACGTATGGCTTCTTTTACGAGTATAAATGCAGTATATAGCACTCTCAATACGAATTGCGCTTATTTATGTGCAATAATTATTGAACTGAAATGTCACCAACTTATTCGTCTGCACATCGACTGTATCTTAAGAACAGACCTACCCAAAATAAAGGGGGGGGGGCCCGACCCCTCCCCGAGATCCACCCGGCAAATTGATAAATACAAAGAAATAACAGGGTTTGATATTCAGTCAAGACATTTAATGATTTATATCATGTTTTCAACACGCATGCCCCCAGACACCCCTAGAGCTCACAACCTCGGCGCTCGTATTTAATAACCCCGTTAGTAATATTCCTGTCAGTACGAACACCCTTCCCAAAAACCTCAGCTACGGGCCTGGAAGTAAATAATAAATTTTAGTTAAACTGACAGATACTTGAAATGACCTGCATAGCATAGTTCTGGGTAAAAAGATCCCTTTGCACAAGTTAATTTCACTGAGGTGTAATATGAGAACGTGCAATAATACCATGAGCTATTCATTCATTGATAATTCACCAAGATAGGTAATCTTCCAGTTTAACAAAATATAAATCACAGTTAAATGTAATTTACAGGTGAACTTAATGTTGACCGCTGACTCCAGAATATGTTTTTTTGTGCTGGTTTTATTTTTTTATAGAAATATATAATATTATTATTGTTGTTATTTTGTGCCTGCCACTACTTTGCAATTCAGTTTAAACATACTTTGGAATTCAATTATTATTTTCAAGTAGAAGTCAATCAGTTTTTTTTTCACATCTTCCATCTACAATTTACTGGTAAGTTGCCACCACTGTAAATAGTATGATGTATATTATTTGTAACTAAACCAGGTCTTCTTTTCATTTAAATGTGAATGTGTGGTTCCCTGATTCCCTTTATTAGGGCTAACGCCTATGGGTTTCACATAGCACCTTAATTTACACTTCAGAGTTAATTCTCTGTTCCACCACTTCTTTTCATTTAGCCTGTTTTCTCTTTTACATGTATGTGACCTCACATTCACTGAGAACCCAGGAATAGACACCATACTCAGAGCAAATGTAAGCCATCCAACACCTAAGCACTGGGAGGAGAGAAATCTCTAACTCTCATCAGTTTAAGCATTGATATTGCAAGGGGCAATGTCTGCAGCAAATTTGTTAATAGACCTTTTACTTTAAACACATTCAAGGTTGTTGAGAAAACCAATTGTGTTCAGCACATTGTCTGCAAAATAGATATAAACACAGTACATTAATCTTTGACTTGTAACATGAACAAGAATATCCTGAAAGTGTGACCTGCTATAGGGGACCTACACAATTATTTTTAGCTACAAACATTTATGGTACTCACCTCGGGGGATGTTCATGCAAACCATACCCAACTTTTATAATATCAATTTGCCAATACGTATTTTTCATTCCATGTATATTACAATTTATTTTTGTTATTTTAAAAGGGCAGTCGCCTATTAGCAAGCTGTTTATCACTGCTGTCAAATATAAGAAAATGACTCGGACGAAACTCGATCAAGCTTTACACAATTATTCAGCAAGTCAATTATCGACCGGAAACCACAACAAGAAATCTCGCCCGCGCTAGCGAATTACAGACACGCCTGATAGTTAGCTAGGCCGAAAACGCCTAAAATTGATGAAACAAGGAAATGAAAGGTTTACTCACGATCGATCAGCCTTTGACGTGCTTTCCTTCACTCTGTTCGTGGCCATGTTTTACTCGCAAATAGCAATGTCCCGGATGTACTTCGATTTCCAACGGCGGGAAAGTAGGCATATCATCTCTACAACAGATATTTTTCTAAGTCTTAAGCGCATCAAAATTTAGGCCAAATAACGCCAACAGCAGCTAGAAATGTCTACTCCAATGCACGTCTAAGCCCTAATTTGATGTGGCTAAGACTCTTTGCTGTCTAAAGCAAGCACAACATTATCGTCACATGCAGCGGGCCAAACGGACTACGATTACGTGACTAAATGACGTCCCGCGCCTAACACATCTCAGGACGGCTTCATGTACGATAATAGACGACGCTTGCTAGCAAATCGTTCGACTTACACCTTTATTGGACTTTATGATGTCCTCCGGCAGACTTCCTTTAGACAGCGGTTATAGAAAGCTAATTGATCAACGCCAACTCCGAGATACCACGCCAACTAAATTCAGTTAAGTATGGCCTGGGCGAAACTTAACGCCAATTGGATAAAGGAAGGAAGGGGGAGGGGGGGGGTGTTGGGATACATAAATAAATAAAAAAAAGATAACATTTCAGGCTAGGTAAGCTCTAGAAGCTTCTGCAATTAAGAAATTCTCCCCCCTCCCCCCCCCCCCCCCCCCCTCCCCCCCCCCCTCCTTTCCCGAAGGAAAAAAAAAACATGAATCAAGGTGTTCAAATCTGGGGTAGCGGGTATGTTCTTAAGAATACAGTCAGATGTTGCAGACGAATAAGTGCGTGACATTTCAGTTCAATAATTATTGCACATAAATAAGGCCATATCGTATTGAGAGTGCTATATACTGCATTTATACTCGTAAAAGAAGCCATTACGTGCCTGTACAAGACATTAAAGTCACTGCATTTGATTCGAACGAGCCAGACGAAGCTAAATTAGGGTTAATGATAGATCTTGGAGTTCACGAATTTATTGATGCTTGGCGTCTGCTATGTCACCTAAATGACCTCACTATGTGTTAACTAAGGCTTCAGTTAGCCAATAATTACAAAAGAGCATGGTAGCAGTCAAAATTGGTTATTGATTTCTACAATTCAGCATTAAAGACGCCGTTACGTGACATTTCATTTTAATAATTTTTGAGGACAAATGGAACTGGTGGTTCGTGGCGCAGCCCGAATCCAGGCTTAGCTCGCGACTCTAAACCTAGGGGAGGCTCTGTCATGGCGGGTCAGGTGGATGGCCCAGTCCATGGGCTATCTGCTAGTAGGGTTGCTGGGGGCAGCTGTCAAAAGTGGGGGGGGGGGAGTGGGGGTGTCTTGTACGTACACCTCACTTAGTTAGATCTGGCCATTTGAGTGCCAAATAATTTGTTATTGGCTGTGTTTGTTGAGTTCTTTGAACTTTCTTGTATGTTTTGTGTTGACATGTAACCCTGCTAGGGAAGTCCCTGTCACTGCTTGCGTTGGGGATATTCTGCTAGTCAGGGGGTGGTCAGATCTCTCCTGGCCACTGGGACATACTAAAGTCAACTGCAGCATGTTTTTGGAAATATAGTCAGATTCTGAGGAAAAATGGGAACTGTAGTGCCCCGGGAGGACCGAGTGTGAGTTTTAGTGCATGTCTACGCCAGTTTTTAAACAATCTGCTTCCTGGAGCCTATTTGGACTTGATATCTGACCGTATTCCCAAGAACATGCCCGCCAGGGTTTCACCTGGGTTCAGGCGCAGCCGAATCCAGGCTTAGCTGTCGACTCTAAACCTAGGAGGACTCCGTTTATGCTGGGTCAGGTGGATGGCTCAGTCCATGGGCTATCTGCTGTTGCTTGCTAGGTGCTAGCTGCCAAAGCAGGGGTAGGGGGCGTGATGGTGTCTTGTACGTACACCTTCACTTAGTTAGATCTAGCCATTGGAGTGCCAAATAATTTTGTTATTGACTGTGATTGTTGAGTTCATTAAACTTTCTTGCATGTTCTGTGTTGACATGTAACCCTGCTAGGGGAGTCCCTGTCACAGGCTGGCGTGAGGGGTATTCTGCTAGCCAGAGGGGTGGTCAGATCTCTCCTGGCCACTGGTACATACTTAGAGTCAACTGCAGGCATGTTTTCGGGAATACAGTCAGATTGTGACGACAAATGGGAACTAGTAGTGCCCCGGCGGACCAGGTGTGTGTTTAAGTACACGTTTAGGCCAGTTTTACGAAAAATTTGGCTTCCTGGAGCCTATTTGGACTTGATATCTGACCGTATTCGCAAGAACATTTCTGCCAGTGTTTCGCATAGCTTTGGACACGGCCCAAATCCAGCCTTAGCTGGCGACTCTAAACCTAGTAGGGGCTCCGTCAAGGCCGGGTCAGGTGGATGCCCAGTCCATGGCTATCTGCTGGTAGCTTGGTAAAGGCCACCTGTTTAAATCGATGGGGGTGGGGGGGGGGGGAAAAGGTGTGAGGGTGTCTTGTACGTACACCTTCACTTAGTTAGATCTGGCCATTTGAGTGCCAAATAATTTTGTTATTGACTGTGTTTGTTGAGTTCTTTCAACTTTCTTGAATGTTTCTGTGTTGACATGTAACCCTGCTAGGAAAGTCCCTGTCACGTGCTTGCGTGGGGGTATTCTGCTAGCCAGAGGGGTGGTCAGATCTCTTCTGGCCACTGGGACATACTTAAAGTCAACTGCAGGCATGTTTTTGGGAATACAGTCACATTGTAAGGAAAAAATAGAACCTGGTAGGGCCCGAGTGGACCAGGTGTGAGCTTTAGTGCATGTTTAGGCCAGTTTTTAGACAATTTGCCTTCCTGGAGCCTATTCGGACTTGATATCTGACCGTATTTGCAAGAAGATGCCCGCCAAGGTTTCGCCTGGGTTCAGGCGCAGCCCGAATCAGTCTTAGCTGGCGACTCTAAACCTAGGAGGACTCCTTTATGGCTGGGTTAGGTGGATGGCCCAGTCCATGGGCTATATGCTAGTAGCTTGGTAGGTGCTAGCTGTCAAAGCGGGGGTAGGAGGCGTGATGGTGTCTTGTACGTACACCTTCACTTAGTTAGATCTAAGCATCTGAGTGACAAGTAATTTTGTTATGACTGTGTTTGTGGAGTTATTTAAACTTTCTTGCATGGTCTGCGTTGACATGTAACCCTGCTAGGGAGTCCCTGTCACATGCTTGTGTGGAGGGTATTCTGCTAGCCAGAGGGGTGGCCAGATCTCTCCTGGCCACTGGGACATACTAAGAGTCAACTGCAGGCATGTTTTTGGGAATACAGTCAGATTGTGACGACAAATGGGAACTAGTAGTGCCCCCGGAGGACCAGGTGTGAGTTTAAGTGCATGTTTAGGCCAGTTTTAACAATTTGGCTTCCTGAGTCTATTTGGACTTGATATCTGACCGTATTTGCAAGAACATGCCCGTCAAGTTTCGCCTGGGGTCGTGCACAGCCCGTATCCAGGCTTACCTGGCGACTCTAACCTAGGGGCTCTCTGTCAAGGCCGGGTCAGGTGGATGGCCCAGTCCATGGGCTATCTGCTGGTAGCTTGCTGGGGGACAGCTGTCAAAAGCGGATGGGGGGAGGTCTGAGGGTGTCTTATACGTACACCTTCACTTAGTTAGATCTGGCCATTTGAGTGCCAAATAATTCTGTTATTGACTGTGTTTGTTGAGTTATTTGAGCTTTCTTGAATGTTTCTTTGTTGACATGTAACCCTGCTAGGGAAGTACCTGTCACGTGCTGCGTGGGGGGTATTCTGCTAGCCGGGGGTGGTCAGATCTCTTCTGGCCACTGGACATACTTAGAGTCAACTGCAGGCATGTTTTTTGGGGATACAGTGAGATTTTGAGGATAAATGGGAAACTGGTAGGGCCCCGAGAGGACCAGGTGCGAGTTTTAGTGCATGTTTAGGCCAGTTTTTAAAAAATTTGGCTTCCTGGAGCCTATTTAGACTTGATATCTGACCGTATTCGCAAGAACATGCCCGCCAGTGTTTCGCCTGGGTTCGGCGCAACCCGAATCCAGGCTTAGCTGGCGACTCTAAACCTAGGAGGGGCTCAATCATGGCGGGTCAGGTGGATAGCCCAGTCCATGGGATATCTGCTGCTAGCATGCTGGGCCAGCTGTCATAAGCGGAGGGGGGGGGGGAGGGTTTGAGGGTGTTTTGTACGTACACCTTTACTAGTTAGATCTGGCCATTTGAGCTCATGTGCCAAATAATTTTGTAATTGACTGTATTTGTTGTGTTTTTTGAGCTTTCCTAATGTTTGTGTTGACATGTAACCCTGCTAGGGAAGTCCCTGTCACGTGCTTGCGTGGGGGGTATTCTGCTAGCCGGGGGTGGTCAGATCTCTTCTGGCCACTGGGACATACTTAGAGTCAACTGCAGGCATGTTTTGGGAATACAGTCACATTTTGAAGAACAAATGGGAACTGGTAGGGCCCCGAGAAGACCAGGTGTGAGTTTTAGTGCATGTTTAGGCCAGTTTCAGAAATTTGGCTTCCTGAGCCTATTTAGACTTGATATCTGACCGTATTCGCAAGAACATGCCCGCCAGGGGTTCGCTGGTATATATGAAATATTGTTTCTTTTAGTTTGAGTGGGATGCCTGTGAACTAGCTAGGTGTCGCTAAGTGCATGACACTATAAACAAGCATTGACATTTTTTTTGATATTATTCGTTATTTTTATTTCCTATAAATTTATGGACTTTGTCCACTATTTTTATAGATTTTAGCTTGTATTTTAGGATTTTTAAATTGTATTTATTAAACTGTACTTAGGAGCTCAGGATTTATTTTTGTTTAGGAGTTTTTAGGGGTGTAAATAATTTTAGAACATTTTAAGTGTATATCTCTTTAGTGTTACAGGGCCCCTATCAATACCACCTCTAGCTCAATGGGCTACTCTGGCTAAATAAAGTTACTTACTAATTCTATCATGTATTTTAACTTGATAATGGACAGAGGCACCGAAAGCGGTGCCGGGGGGAGAGCGCGAGGGCAGGCGGAAGGCTGGACGAAACCGCGGGAGGAGACAGAGGGGGGAGCAGTGGGGGCAAGAATGGGCGGGCAGCCAGGCAGTAAAACGGACGACAGCTGTGCGAGCCTGCAGGAGGATCACCGTGCGAGACCAAAAGGCGAAACCGGGACGGCGCCAAGAGAAAACCGGGAGGGGAAAACGGGGGCGGGGAAAGCCGAGGGGGGATGGAAGAGCGCGGGGGCGAGGGGCGGGATCTGCATGGGAACGGCACACAAGCACAGGGCAGGACCAACAAGCCCTGTTGGCCGCGGTGACGCTGCCAAAGGACTCACGAGCAGGCCGAGATTCGAGGGTAGGACGGGGGAGTGGGAAGGAGCCGGACGAAAGAGCCGGCTCCCGGCGGGCAGCCCGCAAGGACTGAGAGACGCGCGAGAGCGAAAAAAGGCCCGAGCACAGCGGGCGGCCGACGCCACGACGCAGTAAAGGGGAACGGGGACAAAGGGAAGACGTGACGGCAGGGCGCGGCGGGACTCAAGCATTAATTGCGGGGAGGCACGGCAGGCCAACGGCGCCGGCAGGCGAAAGTGCGCGGACGCGGCGCCCCAACAAGAGGGCGCCGAGCCGCACCGGGGTCAAGAGCAGCGGAACCTCGGCTCGGTGAGGGGGCGCGCGTCGAGGGCGGGGAAGCAGAGGGACAGAAGCAGGGAGGGGACCGGGGGAGGGAGGGGCGGCGGGGAGGCCGCGGACCGCAGGGAAAGGCAGGCGGGCAGCGCGGAAGGAGGCAGCCGAGGACGAGCACCGTCACTAGCACGAGCACGAGGACGACCAAAACCGGGCGAGGGGGAAAGGGCGCAGAGCGAAGATCAGGGAGAGAGAAGAGGGAAGAGGGCAGGGAGGGCGAGGGCCAGGGAGAAGATGCCGGCCACCCGGCAAAGCGGGGAGCGCGCAACACAACAACAAAGAGAAAGAGAGAGAGAAAAAGGGGGGCCAGGAAGGACAACGGCACCGACGGAAGACACCAAGGAAAGGGAGGGACGCCGGAGCGGCCGCAGCGAGACCCGCGCAAAGGGCCGAATGGGGCCCAGCCGCCGCGGGGCGACGAGGAAGGGGGGGAGAGGGGAGAGGGAAGAGGCAGGAAGCCGCGCGCAGCCAGCCAGACAAGGACATGGGCCGGCAGACAAAACAAGAAGGACAAAGACGCAAATAATGTTTATGGAAATAGGATTAAAAGCACTAATAGCGAGAACAAAATACAGAGAACAGGTTAACAGCGGAGCTTGATCTTAATGGTGCAGAAATCTGGCGAACCGCTTTGTCCTTGGGACGAACGGACGCGCACGTCGCCTGACGGAAGAAGTATGCCTTCAGTTTGGCCTACAAGGAATGAAATGGCTTTGAACGAAGAGGCATGCAGTCACGCTTGAATAAAATTGGACAAGCTTCCCCCTTCCTGTCGTAGTGTCAGTTCGCAGAACGATGTGTAGGCCTTCTTTTTACTGATTCTATAAGCGTCATCTAAGTCTTTGCAGGAATGCCCAAAAGGGGCGCAATTCCCTATTACGGATCATACAATCTACAGTAAATAATAATGGAGATATTCTGCTGATAGTGAGTCACTTTGTAAGCGCACCGCTACAAGGCTTGTTGCTTCTTGACCAGTGGCTCTGTGGTGACACGTTCCATGAAGTGATCGTTCATGAATATAGACCCCAAGGCTTATATTCACAGACGATTTCAAAAACAGAAAAGCTTTTCCACATAACGGTTTTATGTCCTATTCGGCGCCGCTCACCAAGCGTTCCTCGAAGTTTTGGTATCCTGCATAGGCTTATCCTTACTGCGGATTAGCAAGCTGTCGTAAGTTTTACGGCATGCTGCAGCCCATTATTGCAAACACTGATCAACAATCTATAATAAACTGAGGTTTCGGGGTAAAGCACTTGAGAATGAAATTAGCGATATAAAAAAAATAACGACCTTCGGTGACTCATTGTCATCATTATCAGTCGGTTTTTTTTTACAATCCATATAGAATTAATAAGGGTAACTTTATTTAGCCCATAGTAGCCCTCTTGAGCTAAGAGGCTGGTAATTGATAGTGGCCCGTGAACATACGAGATAATACACTTTAAAATTTCTAAAATTATTTACACCCCTAAAAACTCCTAAACAAATAAATCCTGAGCTCTAAGTACAGTTTAAGTAAATACAATTTAAAGATCCTAAAATAAGCTAAAATCTATAAAAATAGTGGACAGTCCTAATTTATAGGAAATAAAAATAACCATATCAAAAAAAATGTCAATGCTTGTTTCTGAGTGTCTGCACTAGCGACACACTAGCTAGTTCACAGGCATCCCACTCAAACTAAAAGAAACAATATTTCATATATCGACCAGCGAACCCCTGCGGTCATGTTCTTGCGAATATAACAGTCAGATATCAAGTCTACATGCTTCCAGAGAAGCAAATTTTCATGAAAACGGCCTAAACTAATGCACTAAAGAATCACACCTGGTCTTCTCGGGGCCCTACCGAGTTTTCCCATTTTTACCTTCAAATGTACTGGTACTTCCCAAAACAGCCTGCAGTTGACTCTACATATGTCCCAGTGGCCGAAGAGATCTGACCACCCCCGGCTAGCAGAATACCCCCAAGCAATCACCACGGACAGGACTTCCCTATCAGGGTTACATGTCCAACACAAACATTAGGGCAAGCTCAAAAACACAACACATACGTCATTACAAAATTATTTGCACATAGCTCAAATGGCCAGTCTAAACTAGTAAGGTGTACTACAAAACACCCATCAAATCCCCTTCCCCCCCCCCCTCCGCTTATGACAGCTGCCCAGGCTGCTAGCAGCAGATATCCCATGGACTGGGCTATCCACCTGACCCCCATGATTGAGCCCCTCCTGGTTTTAGAGTCGCCACTAACCTGGATCTCGGGTTGCGCCCGAACCCAGCGAACCACTGTCGAGGCATGTTGTCTTTGCGAATAACGGTCGATATCAAGCTAAATAGCTCCAGGAAGCCAATTTTTAAAAACGGCCTAAACCTGGCACTAAAACTCGCACCTGGTCCTCTCGGGGCCCTACCAGTTCCCATTTATCCTCAAAATCTCACTGTATCCCCCAAAACATGCCTGCGTGCTCTAAGTATGTACCGTGGCCAGAAAGATATCTGACCACACCCCCGGCTAGCAGAAATAACCCTCCCAGCAGCACGTGACAGGTACTTCTAGCAGGTTCATGTCAACAAAGAACATTCAAGAAAGCTCAAATACTCAACAACACAGTCAATAACAGAATTTTTGGCACTCATAAGATGGTCCGATCTACTAAGTGAAAGTGTAGTATAAGACACCCTCAACCTCCCCCCATCCGCTTTGACTAGCTGTCCCCCAGGCAAGCTACCACATATAGCCCATGGACTGGGCCATCCACCCTGACCCGGCCTTGACAAAGAGCCCTAGGTTAGGAGTCCCAGGTAATCTGGATACGGATGTGGCCGACCCCATGCAATCTTGACGGGCTGTTCTTGCAAATCGGTCAGATTCAAGTGTCCAAATAGACTCGCAGGAGCCAATTGTTTAAAACTGGCCTAAACATGCACTTAACCTCCACACCCTGGTCCTCCGGGGCACTACTATTCCCAATTTGTCGTCACATCTGACTGGTATTCCCAAAACCATCCTCAGTCTGATTCTCTTAGTATTCCCATGCCAGGAGAGACTGGCCAACCCCTCTGGCCTACAGAATACCCTCCACACGAAGCATGTGACAGGGACTCCCTAGCAAGTTACAGTCAACGCAGACCATGCAGAAAGTTTAAATAACTCCACCAACACCAGTCCACTAACAAAATTACTTGTCACTCAGATTTTAGATCTACTAGTAAGGTTGTACGTACAAGACACCTATCACGGCCTCCTGACCCCGCTTTTGACAGTAGCACCTACCAAGCTACTTAGCATATACCCTGGACTGGGCATACACTACCCAGCCATAAGGAGTCCTCCTAGTTTATAGTCGCCAGCTAAGGACTGATTCGGGCTGCGCCTGCCCCAGTCAAAAGCCTTGGCGGGCATCTTCTTGCAAATACTGTCAATATCAGTCCCGAATAGGCTCCAGAGAAGGCAAATGTCTAAAAACTGGCACTAAACATGCACTAGCTCACACCTGGTCCACTCGGGCCTACCGGTGTCTATATTTTTCCTACATGTGACTGTATTCCCAAAACATGCCTGCAGTTGCCTTTAAGTATGTCCATTGGCCGAGAGATCTGACCGACCCCTCTGGCTAGCAATACCCCCACGCGAGCACGTGAAAGGGACTTTCTAGCAGGGTACATGTCAACACAGAAACATTCAAGAAAGATTGAAAGAACTCGAACAAACCACAGTCAGATGACAAAATTATTTTGCATCTTCAAAATGGCCAGATCTAACTAGTGAAGGTGTACGTACAAGACACCCTCACACCTTTCTCCAGCCCCCCCCCCACTCCCCATCGATTAAACAGGTTGCCTTTACCCAAGCACCGCAGATAGCCATGGCTGGCATCCACCTGAACCCGCCTCGAGGAGCCCCCTACTAGGTTTAGAGTCGCCCTAAGGCTGGATTTGGGCCGTGTCCAAAGCTAGCGAACACTGTGCATAAATGTTCTTGCGAATACGGTTCAATACGTCCAAATAGCGCCAGGAAGCCAAATTGTTCGTAAAGAGCTGGCCTAAACATGTACTTAAACCACACCTGGTCCGCCGGTGTCACTTACTGTTCCATTTGTCGTCACAATCTGAACTGTATTCCCGAAACATGCATGCGTTGCTCTAAGTATGTACCAGTGGCCCAGGAGAGATCTGACCACCTCCTCTGGCTATGCAAATAACCTCCTCACGCCAGCCGTGACAGGGACTCCTCCCCTAGCAGTGTTCCAGTCAACCACAGACATGCACGATAAGTTTAATGAACTCAACAATCCAGTAATAACAAAATTATTGCACTGTGCCAATGGCTATATCTAACTAGTGAAGGTGTACGTACACGACACCATCCCCGACACAAAAGGCCCCCTACCCCTGCTTTTGGCAGCTAGCAACCTACCAAGCACCACAGATAGCCCAGGACTGGACCTCCCCTGACCCAGCATAACGGAGTCCTCCTAGTTTAGAGTCGACAGCTAAGCCTGGATTCCGGCTGCGCCTGAACCCAGGTGACCCTGCGGGCATGTTTTTCTTGGGAATACGGTCAGATATCAAGTCCCAATAGGCCTCCGGAGCAGATTGTTTAAAACTGGCGTAGACATGCACTAAAAACTCACACTAGGTCCTACTCCAAGAAAAAAAAAAAACACGGGGCACTACAGTTCCCATTTTTCCTCAGAATCTGACTATATTTCCAAAACATGCATGCATTGACTTTTAGTATGTCCCCCAGTGGCCAGAGAGTCTATTCTGACCACCCCCTGACAGCATAAATATCCCACGCAAGCACTGACAGGACTTTTCCTATCAGGGTTACATGTCAACACCAAAACTACGAAAGTTCAAAGAACTCAACAACAACAGCCATATAACAATTAATTTGGCACTCAAATGGGCCAGATCTACTAGTGCAGTGTACTATCAAGCACCCCCACTCCCCACCCCCCCCACTTTTTGACCAGCTGCCCCCACAACCCTACTGCAGATAGCCCATGGACTGGGCCATCCACCTTACCCGAGACCCATGACAGAGCTCCCCTAGGGTTTTAGAGCGCGAGCTACGCTGATTCGGGCTGCTGCCACGAACCACCAGTTCCATTTGTCCCCTCAAAAATTATTAAAATGAAATGTCACGTAACGGCGTCTTTAGATGCTTTGAATTGTAAAACATACCAATTTTGACTGCCTAACATGCTCTTTTTGTAATTATTGCTAACTGAGGAGCTAGTTAATCCATGGGGGTCATTTAGGTGACATTAGCGAACTCCAGCATATAATTCGTGAACCGCCAAGATCTATCATTACCCCTATTTAGGCTCTCTGGCTCGTTCGAATCAAATGCAGTGACTTTATGTCTTGTACAGGCACGTATGGCTTCTTTTAACGAAGTATAAATGCAGTATATAGCACTCTCAATAACGATACTTTGCCTATTTATGTGCAAAATTATTTGAACTGAATGTCCGCCCTTATTCTTCTGCAACATCTGACTGATTCTTAAGACATAACCCGCTACCCCAATTTGAACACCTTATGCATGTTTTTTTTTTCCTTCGGGAAAGGATGGGGGGCGGGGGGGGGGGGGGGGGGGGGGGGGGGTGGGGGGGGAAAAGACTTCTTGAATGCAGAACTTCTAGAGCTTACCTACCTGAATGGTTATCTTTTTTTTTATTTATTTATGCATCCCAACACCCCCGTCCGGGGGCCCTCCCCCGTCTGCCGTTCCTTTATTCCCCCCAATTGGCGTTAAGTCGCCCAGGCCATACTTACTGAATTTTGTTGGCTGGTATCTTCTGAGTGCGTATGACTCAATAGCTTTCGATAACGCTGTCTAAACAGAATCTGCCGGGAACATCATAAAGTAAGTCCATAAACGGTGTAAGTCGACGATTTCTACTAGCGTCGTCTATTTCGTACATGAAAGTCCGTCCTGAGATGTGTTAGGCCGGAGTCATTTAGTCACGTAATCAGTAGTCCCGTTTGGCCCGCTGCTGTGACGATATGTTGGCTTGCTTAGAGCAGCAAAGGAGTCTTAGCCACATAATTAGGGCTTAGACTGCATTGGAGTAACATTTCTAGCTGCGGTTGGCGTTATTTTGGCCTAATTTGATCGGCTTAAGAACTTGAAAAATATCTGTTGTAAGAGATGGATTCCTACTTTCCCGCCGTTGGAAATCGAAGTACTCCTGGACATTGCATTTGGCCAGTAAACACTGGCCACTACAAGTGAAGGAAAGCACGTCAAAGGCTGATCGATCGTGAGTAAACATTTCATTTACCGTGTTTTCTCAATTTTAGGCGTTTTTCGCCTACTAACTCTCAGGCGTGTCTTGGAATTCGCTAGCGCGGGCGGATTTCTTGTTGTGGTTTCCGGTCGTATTGATTGCTGAATAATTTGTAAACTTATCGAGTTTCGTCCGAGTCCTTTCCTTATTATTTGACAGCAGTGATAACGCTTTCTATAGGCGACTTCCGCTTTTAAAATAACAAAAATAGATTGTATATACATGGAATGAATACGTATTGGAATTGATATTATAGGTGGGTATGGTTTGCATGAACATCCCCCGAGGTGAGTTCCCATAAAATGTGTTGCAGCTAAAAATAATTGTGTAGGGTCCCCTATGGCCAGGTCACAAAACTTTTCAGGATATTCTTGTTCATGTTTACAAGTCAAAGATTAATGTACTTGTGTTTGTACTAATTCTTTTGCAGACAGTGTGCTGAACACAATTTTGGTTTTCTCCACAACCTTGAAATGTGGTTTAACGTAAACGTCTACTAACAAATTATGCTGCAGACATTGCCCCTTGCAATATCAATGCCCTTAAATTGATGAGAGTTAGAGATTGTCTCTTCCTCCCCGTGCTTAAGTGGTTGGATGGCTTACATTTTTTTTTTTTTGACTCTGAGTATGGTGTCTCTTCCTGGGTCTCAGTGAATGTGAGGTCACGAATACATGTAAAAGGAGCAAAACAGGCTAACTGACAAGAAGTTGGTGGAACAGAGAATTAACTCTGAAGTGTAAATTCCGGTGCTATGTGAAACCCATAGGCTTGACCCTAAGAAAGGGAATCAGC
>JAHPZR010002204.1:7500-25000 GCA_019787425.1 Platygyra sinensis
TGAAATTGATTGGTTTTATTTTTTAATATATAAGTTTTAGTACATTTATGTCATTTTGTTTCGCATACCTAATTATCTTCTGTGCTTACCGCATGTCAACGAGCATGCGTCAGGATAACAGGTGCGCACTTCTGGAGAGTTCTGCATGGTTGTGGGAAGCTGTGCAAAGAGTATTTAAGGTCACCTTCGAAATTCTCTGTATTTGGAGACTTAGAGACTTCCTTAGACTGTGAATCGAAAAATCTCCCACGAGCCACATCTATAGCCGCCAACCCTCCTGGGCGCGTCACTGTAGACCCCTCAGGTGCGTTCCTCAGAAAACTAAGTTACTCTCCAGGAACTTCTTGTGATGAACTAATTCAACAAAGAGACAGATTTGTTGACGAACCAAGTTAAGTGTTTTTGTTGGCCGAGTCAACAGAACGGGAACTTGATAGAATCTTATTAACATATAACGTTCTTGGAAAATCAAATTGGGGTCTTTGAGAAACGTCTCGCTGGGCTTATGGTTATGGAAGGAAATTTACACCAGGGTGATAGTTTTCTTAAATTTTGATGCAAAGTATGTTTGAGTGATCTTTCTCGAAGTAAGCTACTACAAGATCCCCTCCCACGGTCTTATATCTTATATCATTGCCTTTCTCCCAATCATAATCCAGAATTACGATGCGTAATTTGCACAGGTGTTACACTTTTTGCATTGTAGTTACACTTGAACTGCACTGCTCTCAGCCAATCAGAATCGAGTAATTTTTTCATGTGTGCTATTAATGTTCAAATTAAGCTGCTGATAGCCAATCACGTTCGAGAATTTTGTTATAGTTTTGATTAAGGTTTTTATCAGACTTTTAGTCGGAACGCGCGCGAGGGGTTTACACACCCAGGAGGGCTGGCGCTCATATGTTGCTCGTGAAAAATTCTAGACATTGCTTTACCCTCCACCTCTCCAGCAAAATCACATCAATAAACCCTTGTAAAATCTGGCATGCAGCATGCTAAAACAGAGTAAATAGCTTCCCCTTAGTTTTTAATTATCAGTTAAGGGAGGGTTCTTGGCTAGAGGAGTTACGGCATTTTTTGATGCTAAAGTTACGCACGTCAACTCCAAGTGTTACCAGAGCAAGGTAACATCGGAAGTGTTCAAGGAGCAAGAAGAAGAGAAGAAGCGCAAGTACCAGCAGTTAGTGTTAGATGTAGAAATGGGTTCGTTTACGCCTTTAGTGTTTGGAACCGATGACGGAATGGGAAACGAGTGTCAGCGGTTCTTAAAGCATCTCGCAGACAGGATAGCTCAGGAAGATACCGAGCCTTATCACATTGTAATCACTTGGCTCAGGACACAGATTTCGTTTGAACTTTTAAGATCGGTACATGCATGCGTTAGAGGTTTGCGAACGCCGTTTCTTAGCAAGATAGAGCAATCATTAGACTATAAAAAAAATGTAGCTAGTGCGGATATCTGAAATACGCCGTCTATATGCTCTTATACTTAGGGCTTTTAATGGACACTGGTCTAGCTGTCATTAGCATAATTCGATGGTATGTTTTTAATATCTCTGGATCATGGAAATCGTAATTTTATAGAATTTTGAACTTTTGTTATCAATTATACCCTACTCTGTTCATTTAGCCTGTTTAATCTTGTAAGTAATTATTGTGAAATTTTAATAAAGTTTTTATCATTATTATTATTATTATTATTATTATTATTACTATTATTATTATTATTACTATTATTATTATTATTACTATTATTATTATTATTATTATTATTATTATTATTATTATTATTGTTATTATTATTTATTTTATTTTTTAAATTAATTTTATAAACGTACGCGACGCCACAGAAACAAACACACCAGTGGAGTGGCAGAACAGTCCGGACTGCGAGAGTGTAATACCGTGAGAAGTTTAATTATCTAAATGCTTTCCAATTACCTACCCTCTCTTCAAGGTCCCCCTTTCCCCAGCGGAGTACGTTCTAACTTTTCCACTAGTTTTGGGGATCTAACATTTCTGATTATGGCAGATAAACCTGTCTTCGGCTACATGCTCTGGCTTGCATTATGACATTCCAGACAGCTTTATGATTTTTGCGTGACAGTCATACATAGTGCGTGACAACAGTGCATGATGTGTGACAGTTGACAGGTGTACCACAGCCAGCATGCACAGCTACCTATTGCGAGGTGTGGCCCAGCGTGGCTCTCGCATTGAAGGTTTAAGGTGCAGATTATAACACTAATTACAAAAACCAAATCACTTTGCGCTAAGCTTACAATACAAGTGATACGACAACAACAGTGATAAGTACTCTCTTATTTACCTGCCGAGCAAGCAAGAGCTTCGATTCACAGTCTAAGGGCCTCTTCATATGCCCCGGTCAACCGGGCTTGCTCGGTTTCCGAGATCTCGCCTCGCCACACTTTTCTTTGTAAAAATATCGCTGTGTTCATATGAGAGGCCGGGCTGGCCCGGTTACCGAGATCTCGGTTTTTGCGACCGAGATCTCGGTGACCGGAATGAAAATTTTCCCATATGAGCCCTTCAGCCCGGTGACCGAGACGAAACTTTTTAAACAAAATAGCTTCGCTCTCACAACATAGCGGCCAAAATGGCATAATTTTGGTCTTATATGTATTTCCACTTTAGAAGTATGCGAATTAGCTTTATTAGTAAAGTTACAAGAGTCCACAAAGCTATGACAGTCGCGAACAATACAAGTTTATGTTCCATCATTTTGGTTGTGTTTCTTGAATTCATCCCGGTCAACCGGGCTGAAATTTCCCATATGAATACACCACAGAATTCGCCCCGGTTACCGGGCTTATATGAAGAGGCCGTAAGGCAGAGTCTTCAAATACAGAAAATGTCGAAGGTGGCCTCAAGTACTCTTTGCACAGTTTCCCACAACCACACACTTGACATTTCCCGGATCATCTGCTCTTGAGTGATCCACACGATCCCGCGACAATTAAGTATGCAAAACTGCACGAAGCCATTAAATCACAATTTCTAACTTTAATTTAGATGCAGGATTCTGCAGTTACATATGTTATTTACAAGTAAAAACAAATCCGACGTTAATTTGAAAGGCCAAAGGATACAACGCTTTTCACGAGAAAACAATAATCACGCTAAAACAAGACAGTTCAGAGTTGATTCAAAACACGTGCGTGCGTACATTCTGCGAAATATGATACCAAGAAGTGCACACCTGTTATCCTGACGCATGCTTGTTGACATGCGGTAAGCACAGAGGATAATTGGGTATGCGAAACAAAATGACATAAATGTACTAAAACATTTATATTAAAAAAAATAAAAACAATCAATTACAAAAACAAACAGACAACCAAACAAATAGTAACAATTAAGATAAATAAAGAAGGCTGCCGCTCCCGGGGGGTACTCCCTTATATGGGCTATATAGGTATGTGCAGCCCCAAAGGGTATGGTTTTTCAGCTGTTTTGGTCATAAATAGGGTATTGATTTTAGCTGATTTTGATCATAAATAGGATATGGTTTTTGTACTATACCCTTGATATGGTATTACTTTAAGCCGAGAAGCCACTTTTTGTAACAAATTTTTAAAATTATACGCCACGGCGATGTCGCGTCACGTCCAAATTTAGGTCAAATTCGAGGACCAAAAAGTCAATCTGGTACATGAATTTACCGCCCAAAACAATTTTTTTGGATAAAAGTATCACTTCATCTTACTTTTTATCGAAAATCTAGCTTTTTTGGGAGTACCCAACCCAACCCCCCCCCCCCCCTCGCCCAGGCCGCCGCTCTCACGCGACCTTGGGAGTCCTGTGTCTATAAATTTGTTTGTAGCCTGGCAACCGTCAAGATTGTTTCGAACAAGCTATGAGGCCGCAGAAATGTTACCATTTCTTATCACGGTAGGTGAGATTAAGGTGAGAAATAGCTCCAAGTATTTAGTAAGCTATATATTCTCCTAGTTTTCCTTGAGATTTTTCCCGATAACGATTTATAAACCGACATTTTTGTTGCGTGCACTGTCTGTGATCGTGAACCGCCACATGTTTAAGCTTAATTAATTATTCAAAATTAGCCTTTGCTAAACATGCTTGTTTTCGGCTAGAAACTGTCTTTAAATTACTATAACTGATATCTGGAGGCTTAAAACAATTATTTTACCGGATTGAGACCCACAAGCAAACGTTTCTAGGTCAACGCTCGAGATAATAATCGCGACATGAAAGGTCAAAATGTCAAGCGATTACCTCAAGTGCCAGGTTTCAAGATGCTGTCAAATTTTTGCGTTTTATTTACCCAAGCTAGATTTGTGATAAAAAGTAAGATGAAGTGATACTTTTATCCAAAAAAATTGTTTTGGGCGGTAGATTCATGTACCAGATTGACTTTTTGGTCCTCGAATTTGACCAAAATTTGGACGTGACGCGACATCGCCGTCGCGTATAATTTTAAAAATTTGTTAAAAATTCAGGTTCAAATTACATGTGGATCTGACAACGTGAAATAAGTACTAAAACATTATATTTTAATAATATGGGTGAGCTTTTCCAGCCACGCACAATATTTTGGCTTGCCAGCCTTCGCAAAAAGTGCAATTTCAGGGCCGAGTTTGGCTCTTTTTGGGGCAAAATACAAAAGGCGGTCTGGAGAAGAAAATAAAAATCCAAACAACCACAAAGTTACAGTTTTGAAACAAGTTAGTAAAAGCCTTCTTCCTGACAAATTTTCAGAAAATCGATTTTTTCTATCTTGCATAGGTATAGGTGATCTTTATAGCAAGTCGCTCTTAAAACGCAGACCGTGACAAGGCATAGAATGCATGTGGAGAGGGCTATTTGTAAGATAAGAAGGTTTTGCATATTTCACTCCATAATTCCTGTAACTGTGTTTGGTAGCATAAATCAGATATGGTCAGTGGCATGTTTTCTCTCCAATTTCCAGAACCCAGTGCTTGCCTGACTCAAATCAACACTGAAGAAACTTCTGAGAATCAGTGCAAATAATCGTCACGTGAGTATCCTGTTTTAGAGGTGACAGTTTATTTTCTAGCCATTGCCATGCATTTGTTGCCTGCAAAAATGAGTGCTCTTATTCATATTCTGATGTGAATCAGGGAGGCAGTCAGGTGCTGAAAATCACTCAAGCTGAATATTATTGACTTTAAGCAAAACATGCCATAGATTTTTCATTCTAGCAATGGACAGTTACAAATGTCTTGTGTTTACATTAATGCTTATCTGTGACAATCAAGAGCATACTAGTCATAAGGTTAGTTATTTTGTCAAAAGCTATTTTTCAAACAGTCTGAATACTGTTCACAAGAATTACATATTCAGTACTTTGTGAACAACTGTTCACTGGTCTTGCTCTGCCAACAAGGAATTGCAGTGCATGACGCAAATAAAATTGCGATAGTTTTGGCAAGAGCTTATTTTCCCAGTAGTATGTATCAAAATGAATTCTGTCAACACACATTTCATTTAAGTCTGACAAATAAATGCAAAAATCACACCATTTTAAACCAGTAAGGGCCAACTGTCCCTGTACTTGAGCATAATATCCACAGGTGTGTTCCTTCTTGAAATAAAATTTCCCTCCACCTTTCAAGATAAAAGTTTGGATCGGCAGCTGCTTGGTCTAATGTTTCACCTCTTTTGAAAAAGGGCATTTTATTTCAAGTAAACCATATTTAGAATATGTAGATGGATCAAACACCTTTTCATCAGGACTTGCTCCAAGGTAAGGGAAAGATGGATGAACTGATAGTCCAGCATCAAATACTGTAAAGCCAGGTACTTGCTTTTGCATTTTTTTGGCATATATGGTCCTGGCAAGTTTTTCTTTTGCTTTGCCATGTGAAATTGCTCTTACATTAGTCAAATCTTTTGCTTCAAAAATATTTTTCAACATAGCTACTGATGGCCTTTGAACTCTGAAATAAACTTTACCAAAATTGGAGGCAGTGAGTCTGTAGTTGTGTTGCTCAAGCCATTCAGCAGATTCACCCTGCAAGACAGTTCTTCTCTCTAAAGCATGAGTTTCCTTTAAGTCAATAAGTACATGATCAACAAAAAAGTCAATGAAATCAGTTTGGTCTAAATCTTGAATTTCATTTAAATCAAAGGGTGCCACATCAACATGTGGAATGTCAGGAAATTCAAGACATTTGGGTACTGAACTGTCTTGAGGAGTAGTCCCCCCTGAGAAGTTTGTCAAAAATGTTGTGTTGGGTCGACCATAATCTTGTAGCTGACATGCAAGGCAAGCACCAAGAGGTAAATTTCCAAACACTGTGTTTATTAATAAACCAGGCTCTTGATCACTTAACAAATGCGAAAATGGAGGAGGTGTTTCTTTTTGGTTTAGGTGAACGACCTGATCCATCACGTGTCTTTGCAGTCCAAATCTTAAAGCCGGTCCTCTTGCATCATACAGTTTGCACCTGACTGGATCTCTTAACCTTTCTCCATTTCTGTCAGTCTCTGATCGGGTATAAAGAGTACCCATCACTGACAAAGGGCATATAGAGGTTGCTCTCGGAATATGCCAAGATTGGGGTAGACTTGTACAAGTTGCGTCACTCGGGATGTCTTTGATATTTAAACATGAATAATCATTCAGTTGAAACAATAATGCAAAGATATGATTGCAATGTCCACCGCTTCCACCCTTACACGAACAGTGTGCTTTAAAAACTTCTGCCCTACCATCACACTCCCTAAAGATTACGGCTAAAAAATGAGGCTCTTCACTTTTTCTTAGAGATCTATAGCAACGTGCCTTGACATGTAAATCCTCCAGCTGCTGACACGCGTAAACATCGTAAACATACCCTTCCCGAAAGAACTTATAGCTTTTCTCTCCGGCATTCTTTTTCCCGCCTTGATCGAGCCACAAAGACCATGTTGTTGGGCTACATTTTGGGAAATTCCTCAAAGATTTCGACCATGTCTGTTTTTGTTGAATAAACAACTACAGCAACGCACATGATTCACATTTTGCAAAGCAGATTAAAGGAAGCCTCGTTTTCACGCAATGTAAACACCCAATTCAATGTCACGTGCGTGTTAGCCGAATTTGTCTATCATGTTATACCAAACAAGCTATCAACAGGGGCTATCAACTCTTCAACTTCAAGGATAAAAAGCATCTTCAGAAGCGTCATCGTATTTTTTGACGTAATCGTGAATCAATTAGGATCCCAGCACGAACTCATAACGTCTGAGCAACAAGAGCAGAAAGGTTAGAGAATTTGTTTCTGTCGTTTACGGATGTATCTGTTCGAGTACACCTAAGTAAAACGCTCTGAGAAACTTCGTAAATTATAATAAAGTTAAAATCTTGAACTAAACGATATTTTCTCGTTACTTTCTCGTAACAATGAAACCCATGCAGCAAATTATTGTACATTTAATTTAAAGTAAAAGAAACTAATGTAATACACCCACGCAATCCAGACGCAATTACAAAAATTATTCGTAGCCCATTCAGTGTATAAAGTCAAGAAACTGTGATGTTATAGGAGATTAATTAAGATTACACTTCCCTGATTTTTAAGTTTGTGTGTTTTCCTAAACCTCAGATATTCCTCGATATATTTTGAACAAATTTACAGAGCCCAGTATGGAGCCGCCATGTTGGTTTACATCCGCGGTACATCTGGAACTTACTTAGGCTACCTAGGCGACAGATTATCTATACTGAACAAGCAAGCATTTACATGAGCACCTTTCCTAATACTTTAACTTCTAAATGGGCTAAATATCACGAGATAAGTATATGTTTTCGACAAACGCGTTCGTAGCTCCATGTCACGCACCGCCATAACTCTGAAATTCAAAATTTCTCTCTTTTCAAATGAAAAAAAACAACAACAACGACAAAGGCTAAGGTCATTTGCAATATAGCTAGTGTTTCTCAGTATAACGACTGCCTGGGTACACTCAGCCAAAGTTTGAGATGAAAAAAAAAATGCCAGTTTGTGTCTTAAATTGCACTTCAAGTCACAGGGGAAAGGCACTAAAAGGGGGATGGACACTACATTTGGCAAAGAATCATAAAATACGTATACTTTCTTACTTATTAGTGGCAGCGGCCTTATATATAAATTTCATCATTTAATAGAACAATATCAATAACACTGAGAAAGATAACAGTAGTGGTGCAGGCACCTTCACAAGTTTTTTTGAAATCCTCAAGGTCTCATTTTCAACACACACATATAAAGCAAGCTGGAATTATTTCTTAGGTTCACACTTTTGGCCACTTTTTTAGCAGAAAAAAGCCATCTTTATATCTCAAGTTTGTTGAGTTTACAAAAGTTTTGTTAAGATTTTAATATATCTAAAATATATGTAGCTATTTGCAAATCGTCAGTTAAAGAAGGGTAAAATTAAAAAGGGTAAACTTGATTGTGAAATAGCCATAAGGACCTCTCACTGTCAACTGTAATATCTCTGACCCCTGTCACTTAATGAATTGTTTTAAATTTGATCTTTAATCCCCTAAAAAATTATCCCAAATTGAAAATAATTGGGTTAAAATAACTATTAATGAAAAATAAAATTATCAGTGAACAACATGGACTGTAAATAATTTTTGTCATCCGTTATCATTGGTAGAGTGAAAAGAATCAGTGCTATTGCTTATTACTTCAGTGTTGTAGCTTAATCCTTAATGTAGTCTATAGTAACATACTGACATAAACAAACCTTGTTAGCTGCTTCCCCAGTGATATTTGAAATTTGAAAAAGAAGACCAGTTGTTAGATAATGTCTTCCTTTCTGGCAATACCTGTAAAGGTTTTTGTGCACACCTCGATAATAATGCAGTGCAATAATTATATGAACCTATGAATATTTGTATTTTGGTTATCATAAAATGTTCAAGAAAAATGCATTTCGTTTCACACCCCACGAGGGATGATAAAATTGCTATAATAATGGAGTTATACTCGTATTACATGGTAGTTTGTTACAGTTAGTGTTGGTTTATTTGTCTTGTTTCTTTCTTTTTTAGTTGAGGGTAGTGTCGCAGATTAGCTTGCTTCTCTGTACAGCTGGCATGCATTCAATAAAATACATTCAGGTTTTATTACTATCCTTTTGTGCAGCAAAAAAACTGTCTTGATTTCTTTGTCACAAACAAGAACAAGAAAAAAATCAAATTTTCATTTTAACGCAGTGATGCAATGTAATCCTACAGTTTTGGTTAATGTTTTCCAGTATCCTGACCAAAAGCATTCCTGTATGTATTTTTTCATGATCTGAAATAATGGGGCAAAAAACTCTGCAGTCATTCTGTGCACATTCAGAGTAAACATGTAAATGACCGGAGTAATGTAGTGTTACATATATTAGATAAGATGAGAATCAGCTTGGGTCTTGCAACAAAATGCTCAAGATATTGTTTTAAAGCCCCTAAAAATGCAAAGTACCTGGCCACTTATGAACTGCATTAAGTAACAGTCCATGTTAGAAGGAGGCAACCACGCGGTAAGGAATGCAGAAAGGTGTTAACTTTTGCACAACATTGCTATTGTTGTATAATACTTCTGATTGGTTCAATCTGCGAAATCTACCAAAACTTCAGATAGCTGCATATTTATTTATCCTTAATTGATCAACTATTTTCATTTCAACAAAATCTCTTCTGAATCTAAATACCACAGTAATCCTATGTGGGAAACATTGAAGAATTGGAGGCTTTTATTGTCTTTGTTTACGACTGTTGTGATTGGTTGAAATGTTTACACACAAAGAAAACTACCTTTCAGAATAGAGAAATACATTTTATTTCATAAACCTGCTTTCCTTCAGTTGATAAATACTTGGCTTGAAAACACAACCGTTTCAATGTGGGGAAAGCTTATTGCCGCAGAACAATAGAAATGGTACAGTTCTTACCTGGATCATCACTTAATAGGCCCTTTGCAGCTAAGCCATCACGTGACCTCCTTTTTATAAAATTAGGGGCTGCAGCTTTAACAATGCCAGAAATGGAAAAAGCTTGTCGAAAAAAATAATAAAATAAAATAAGAAGATTTGTATGGAAAAGTTGCTGGAAAACAAGGCTTTGCTCTCCAGCAACTATTTCCATACAAATCTTCTTAATTTTCCAAAAGTTCAAACTGATGTACAAACTTACTCTTTAATGCTAGGGACCTCAAACTTTGCCATTTTGGTATTTTCGATGTGCTCGGTCCATTTCTGGCATTCTTTAAGTTATAGCCCATAATATAAAAGATTTTTAGGAATATTGTGGTCACGTGACCCCAGCTGCAAAGGGCCCATTGAATAGCTACTGTACAGTTGTGTCACATCTTTCCCATAGCAGCACCATCAACAAAAAAAAACTGTAAATAAATAGTCTTTGCCACAGTTAATTTTTCCCATACATCGCAATAATGATATTCACCATTGAGTTGAAAATACAAAATTGCATTCACCTGTTAGGTTATATATGGAAATGACAAAGGTTAACTGTGAAAATGGTCACATTCAATACAATTCCTTTGACTTGAAGGTAACTTTAACCAGAAACTACAAAATTCCCCAAGATAATTCCACTCTAACTATCTACAGAATGATACCAAGAAGTGTTAGTAGTATATGACAGATGACTAGACCACTTGGTTCTACACGAAGTAGTAAGCACGGAATTAATGAGCAATGATAATGAGATACAGGCCGTGTAGGTATATGAGAGGTTTGGTGCGGTTTAATGAGATACAGGTCGTGTAGGTAGATGTGAGGGAAATTGAGAGGGAGAATAATATTATACATGTATTGTTTTATTGTTTTAAGAGTTTTATTATTGAATATTACATGAGTTTTTAAGAGAAATGTGTGTGTTGTAGTGGAGTGAACGTACCGCCCAACCATCCGGGTGATATCGTGCTTATATAGAGGAAGAACAAAGACTTGTCTGAGAACCAATGAGGGAGCACTGCTCAAACCGGTCAGACTGGGTTTGAGACCGGTTGGATTTGATGATGAAAATGGCGGACATAGCTTGTCGGGAACGGGTCAAACCGGTTTTAAGGAGATAATTTAAACTTAACGGAAAACATGCCTTTGGTATATGAAGAATACGCACAGAAACAAGCGTAAATGAACAGAGATGGAACACATGATCGAACAACAGATTACAATAAACATTGAAAAGGAAAAAAAAAACGTTATTGTGTAAAGGGCTATATCGCTTACAAAATTTGATTTTGCTTTTTTAATTAGACGAAAACAAAATGAAGACGAAACCTATGTACAATGTTGAAAACCTGCCGGGAAAAGTGTTAATCAACTAATGGGTCTTCGTTGATGTAATATTTCCAAATCACTTTGGTCAATTTCCGACAATGTACACATGCCTCATCTCCATGGCATGTGCTACCGATACATGCTAGCATTCGTCTAACTAAATCGGTAAATCAAATTTTTGTAAGCGATTTAACCCTTTATGTTTAGAGATACAGGCAATGCAACAAGGATCTCTTTCTAGCTGTGGGTGCCTCTCTGCTCAACTCTGCGAGGGAGAGAAAATAACAGACATTAAATTGATGTTTTGTTTGCGATTTTACACGTATCACAATTTCGTTTGCAGAGGGGACAAGAGCGACTTGAACGAATTAAAGTTCTCAGCCATCTATAAATTAAAATAAAGCAACCTTTTACGAATTACTTCACAAGAACAAAAGTTAGAACAATTCTCTATTGTTACACCAGTCTAATCGAATTCATCTGAAATTAATTTTGCAATTACTCTCATCTGTCCAAACACTTTTTGTGGTACATTTGTCCACAGTAGGGAAGTTCGTTTAGCTTAAAATCTTCCTCTAAACTAATAGCACAAGTGCATAAAACCTGCAAAACGCGAAATAAAACACACATTCAAGCTACATCATTTGAAAATGGAAACCATACTACAAAAGACTGCAGTGTCGTTTCTTTACAAAGCGGTTGCCGATATCAATAGGTAATAACCGTTTTAAGAGCGTCGTTGTTTTAATACTCAAAAAAATGTGGAACGAATGAAATTTAGGAACGTCGACAAGGAAACAAAGGATAGTCAACATTTCACTTGTAGATCATTTTTGAACGAAGCAGTAAGCTTCTGAACAAGACAATGTTATTTAGCCAAAGATTATTTTTTTTAAATTAATTATTACCTACATCAATTGAAAATAGGAACCACACTACAAAAGACCGAGGTGTCGTTTCTTTACAAAGCGCTTGTCGAAAATGGCTTTTCAATTATATCAATAGCTAATTACTATTTTAAGAAAGTCGTTTTCTTAGAGTTGTTATCATGTTGGCAAGGAATTAAAAACATAGTCAACATTTTTCTTGCAGCGGATAATTTTGAATGGAGAAGTTAGCTTCCGAACAAGACATCTTTTTAGCGAAAGATCACTTTAAAAAAACAATAATAATTATTACAACAAAAGATCATAACATTCTGTTAGAAGAGGAACAAACAATTTTCACTTGAGAGTCGAGAAAGAAACTTTCAGATTTTTTCAGATTTTGGAGCTGCTTCAGTCCATAAACAAAAATTACATTTGAGAGCAGGCTAGAAATTTCCCTCAGTTTCATGCGCAAAATAATATGCGTGCCACTGTCTGCCCCGGGTCAAGACAACCACATCCAAGGAACTGAAAGGCACTTATGTGACTAGAAGTACCTTCAACTTCCCACTATTTAGGAAAACTGTTATGCCGTGTGGAAGCGCCAAGGGATCACTGAGTCGAAGCTGTTTGAGATGTTACTCTTCAATTCCTACTTTCGTCTGAACTTGAAAGTAGATAATTAACCACAAGCCGGTTAGTTTAGAGCGCTGGAAAAAAACGCAATTATTTCGTTGTGGCCGTTTGCCCTAAAAAGGTAATGTTGAGCCACAGGAAGAGGAAGAAAGATTATTTGTTATACCTCCCAACTCAAATACGTTTTCCAATTGGAAGAGAACGCGTCTTGTGTCGTGGGTCAAAACTCACTAACTACCTAAGGAATAAAACTCACTAGCTCCCCCATGATTTTTCGACTCGCACGTGATCAGGTCGTGCTCCTTGAAACCGCAACAAATTTATGAACCAGCCGGCGTAAAGCAAACTATTTCTTCGCACTTTTTTTTCTACCTTTGAGTTGGGAACTGGAAGCGAACTGTTTTCCCTTTCTTTTTGTCTTCATGCAACCACATTTATATTGTTAAGTACCTTTCCTCAATTAGAGATGGTTAGTATAAAAATTCTAGGAGACACGACTGTTCAGGAACGCGAAATGTTCTCTTCCGTTTGCCTTCCGCGTGCTTAGTTAAGGAGGCTCGAAAGGGTTTTTAGCTGCACGCGCGCGCGCAAACACACGAGTCAGCTGAATGAATCAAAATGAGCACACCGGAAGTTAAATCTTGCGTAAAATAGCGCGAACCGGAAATAAAATCTGCAGAAAATATTTGTGTCTAGTTCGAAATTTTGCTCGGTGACCTATCTTGATTTTTTGCATGCACGCACCATTCACGATGGCACTTTAAATATAAAAGTTTTGGAGAAAATTATCTAGTAGAATTTTCTGTAGGCCATAAATCGCATTTTCTTTAAATATATTTAATTCTACTAGATAACTTTTTTCCAAACTGTCTAAAAAGTTAAAGAATCTAGCGAACTTTCCAACAAAGAAATAAAAATGGCAGGTCACCGAATTAGTTTTTCAGATAATTTACGAAGACTGAAATTTAGTGGACGTTTTTGTGCACCTTGTGTTTTGCCATGGTAACTGATATGACGTCACAAGTACCCTCTAAGTATAGCCCAACAATAGAGCTGCAAGGAGACATACAACTTGTCCACACCATTAAATATCCTTCTTTGTAATCTTCCGTCGTTTCACGAACACTGCAGCAACGAAAAACCCTTTCCAGCCTCCTTAAGCTCCCCACGGGGCCAGTCATTAATTCCTTATTGTTCTCGCGGTAGAGGTGCGACTAAAATTCATCGCGAGATCGCGGGTAAAGTGAAAAAAATCGTCACTGAAATCTTTAAAACAACTGAAGGTGGTAACGGATTATCTGAAGAAAAACGTTTTGAACACTTAATTATTTGGTTAGACGCATGTCACATTTGGCATGTCACTACGATCATTTGTATTAAACATGATCGCTTTAGGCAACGACATCGTCTTGTTATTTAACTTCGAAAAACGATCGTCAAGAGTTCAATTCTCAATTTACAATCTACGGTCATTCTAGATTTCTTTTTGGGGGAAACTCGGACAGTGAAGTCAGATGATTATTGTGGCGCTATCATGTTCAAAAAGTTCCGTTTTCAAAATGTTTTCCGTCCACATTAAAATGCAAAACCGGTGTTTTCAAATTCCCCCCCCTCCTCCCACCACCACCCCCGGTTTGAAGAGCATTTTCGAAAAGCTCCGTTTTCGTGAGGAGTTAGTGTGGACGGTAGGCCTAACTGGAGAAATAAAGCTGCCTTTTCGAATTATTTTACTAAATAGGAGTGTTATTCACAGGAAAGCTCCACTGCTAATTTTTATTATATTTACAAACAGTAGAGACGTGCAAAAGAACTAGCTGCATACTACGTTACAGCTTCCTCTGTGTCGTTATATTCGTAATTTGTGCTTCTGACACCTGTCTAAACACTTTAATTTGTTGGGCACGTACAGGAGAATTATCTTGGACATCAGCGGAATATCAAAGATGTATCTACGACTATCCAAGTCCTCCTAGCCTATTTTCTTGTCGGAAATTATTGTCCATCTTCCGAGAAGTGTAAGTTGCCTTTATTTAACTATTCAATTCTATTCTTTATTACCACTGCTATTAAACAATGCTTATTATCGCACATGCCTGTATTTGAGCTGATTATTTTAACAAATAGAGTGTTATCCACAGGAAAGGAATACATCTTAAGTCACTGCAACTCTAAGTTCCGCCGAATATTAACGCCCAGCTAATCTGTAATGCCAGGATTACAGTGGAGTCTCGATTTTCCAAGCCCATTTATTTTTCCGCCGAGTCTCCCAATTATTAGAAGTCATCTTTCGCCTCCTTAGCAAAACAGTAAGAAAAAATGTAGTCTCGAATATTCGAAACAATTTCTGTTTTTTCCTTGGTGACTTGAAAATTTGAGATTCCACGATATTAAGACGAACGTTCCATCTAATCGGTTAGAAATAATACTAATGCTAGCCTTATGCTTTAAATACTGGATGTTTTCTTCATAAAATAACGTTGATTTTGCGAAAAGCGTACGTCTAACATAAATATCGAAAGTTTTCTCACTGGATACACCGATCTCCCTTGTATTATGTTCTGCCATTGTACTGTTGGTGCTTTTCTACGGAATAACCAGTTAGGAACATGAATGCCTCCTGCTGCCTATTCCATGTGATACACGCTCTCGGTGAGTTTCTGGATTTCAGTCTCTTGTCGGAATTAATTCATCAAATAGGAACTCTAAAAACAGATAAACTACAACATATACCCTGATGGTATGAAAAACAGTTTTAACGCACCGCTGCAAAATAATCTAACCTAAGCAATAGAGAGGAAGAAACTTAAGCCACTATTTATCATTTCTCCTTTTTTCAGACACATTGCATGTTTGGAAAATGATGCTTTCTCGTCAGGAAATGTTTTTATTATTTCTCACCTTTGGGGTTTTTGCGATAGAAGGCGGCTCCTCACAAGGAATTACCGGTAGGTTTTCCTATTTCTCCTGTATTCTAACAAAAGGCACATTATCGAGCTAATAAACACCCTTTTGCAAAATTAATGTAATGGTTCACGGGAATCGTAGAAGTTGCGAAATACCTGGGAATTTTGTCTTATTAATTCGTGTTCTCTTGATAAATCATGCCAAATTCTTAAAATATGTACTGGTTTTCCAAAAAACGTTCAAATTATTGTTTGGTTAAGTCAACGATTTCAAACAATACTACTATATAGATATATTTCGCTTTTATTGAAGTTACATTAAGGGCGATAACAACAAGGAGAATACTTCGTAGTTATTAAAGTTTCGTTAATGGCGCAGTCCTCCGTTGTTAAAGTAGGATGATGGAGAATAATTCTCATTTATTCACAGCGAAGTTTGTCCCCAAAATAGGAAGTCAACAAAATTCGGTGGTTATTGCATGTTCTCAAACGGCGATCAAGTCAACAAGAAAAGCCTAAACAGCTGCTGACAGCTTCATTAAGGCAACGGGGGAGCGGGGGAGTGGGGGAGGGGGGAGGTGGGGGCGGAAAAGAGTGAGTTGCCATGGAAGCTAAAATTGTTATAGCCGTCAGTGTGTTGTCTGTACAAATGTTAGTCTGCCAAGTTTCAGTGGTCTGTGCGGCAAATTCATCAAGATAGCTCTATTTAGATAAAACTTGGGTTGAATTATAACGTCATCGATCCTCTAATTTGCATATTCTGCAATTTTTTAAACTTCGGGCCTCCACAGACTAGACATTTATTTGTCGACAGCTAAATGTTAGCCTGCAATACCGGCGTAAATTTTTTGCATACTTTAGGCGAACAGAGGCGAAAGCGAGGCGCATCCTAAAGGTCAATTCTAAAAACTCTGATTGGCTGAGAATACGAAACGATTATTCTGGGCACGTTCCTAAAATTGGACTTTCTAAGAGGTCGCGATTCTTGGTGCTGACAAAAGGAGGACGGCCTCTGGCTACGAAAATGGAAGAGTGCAAAAAAGGGCGCCCGTACGCATACCATTGTTCTAGTTGTTCCGCCCCCAGACACACCCTAAATGGCCAGCCAATCACAGCGTTAATTAACAATGGTGATCAGGTGCGTTGTGGGCCAAATCTACAAACTTCCAAGGTCTTGTTTTCACCCCTAACACGGAGATATTACATCTTTGGGACTTAAAATGGAAAGAACAACACAAATCAATGTTCGGTGGCCTCAGAGGGGAATATTATTATTGTCTACAGAGTCCTCAAATCTTACTAGTGAAGAATATTTCCTTCCTTTAACAGCCGCCAAAACATGACAATCCGTGTGCTTTTTAATCGAGTTTTGATAACAGATCGCGGATTTAAAGCAGTGTCCTGGCCTATTACTTCGAACTTCAATTCAACTTTCGGAACGAGTGGTAAGGCAGCGGCCGATTAAATGTCGAGAAAAAGTCGTCGGGAAACTCAAGCCTTTGCTTTAGTGCGAAAAATTAATTTGAACCTGCTGTCATGCAGCGAAGCACGTCTGCGAAATTTTGAACAGTTTTTTTATCTTTTAGTTAGCGTTTTTCCTCCTCTGGAATGAAAATTTATTGGTATTGAAGTTCCAGTAACCCATCTATCCTTAGGTTGCCTTTATTTGGGAATTTTAGGTTTTAAATTTGCGCAGCGTTTTTGCACGCTGAATTTCTGGATAATTTACGGCAACCTCTGCGGTTTGTTTGTTTAATTTATTCGCTCGTTAAAATATATTTTTTTCAGTCTTTTTTCAGCTAATAAAGAACTCCTGAGAAAAGAACT
>JAHPZR010002204.1:30000-35000 GCA_019787425.1 Platygyra sinensis
ATTCCTAAACAGCCAAACGTCACACTCTTCAAAATTTGAACACTCTTATTTACAAAGTCTGGATTTCTGCCGGGTAGCCATAACGCGACTTTATCAGCACTTTTGTTTAATCTGCTCGTGCAGCACTTGTCATATATCATCGCTGGATTTCTTCTGCGGTGTTTTTTTTCCCTACTGCTATTAGCAGGTGGTGATTTTGCCATAGGGGACGGTGCGTCGCCTAAAGGGGTCACTGCAGTTCTGGAATTGCAGATGGTGGTATTATCGGGGCAATTGTTACGTACTGGATCACGTACTGTCATCTGAGAGGTTTGCTGGACATCTTACAGGGACCTGCGGTGAAGTTCGCGTCGGTGCAATGGTGATACATTGAGGTTTGATGTCATGCTTGTTTTGTTCAGAGCCTTCTGTTGCTCTTGACGTTAACGATCGAGTATGAATACGGTAAGGCAGCTTTGGAGTCGATTTATCTTGATTTCCACTCAACGGAACTGCCATCAGTGAACCAGATGGGTTGGCCGGTTGTCCTGCTTTGATAGCTTCAAATGTGCTGAGCGCTTGTCACCGGAGTTGAACCTTAAGCTAATCAGTCTATGGAACTGGTGTCATGATCATGCTGAGGCTAGTGTTGATTTTCCTATTGAAAAATAGTTCAGCGGTTGATAATAAAACCAGATGGGTTGGCCGGGTTGTCCTGCTTTGATAGCTTCAAATGTGCTGAGCGCTTGTCACCGGAGTTGAACCTTAAGCTAATCAGTCTATGGAACTTGTGTCATGATCATGCTGAGGCTAGTGTTGATTTTCCTATTGAAGAATAGTTCAGCGGTTGATAATAAGGTGTCACTGACTAGAGTGTGACGGAATATTGTCAGGGCTTTGGTTATCAGTGTCACCCATACTCTTTAGGATCTGTTCAGTGGTACCAACTACCCTTTGATTGTAGGGTGGGCTTGACGTAATATTTACAATGTCAAGCTGATCACAAAAGCTCCGGAATTTCAAGCAAGGGCCATTGTGCGAGTTGATTTTTCAAACTTCCTGGAGATGTTGTACACAACTTTTATGAGAGTTTGCCTTACTCTTAAGGATGTCATAGGCGAGAAAACCAGAGAAGTAGGGGACTGTAACCAGGGTGTGTTGGCCTGGTAGTCCACCAAATCGATGCGCAGAGTTTCCATCGGCCGTGTTGCTGAAATCTGCCGTTCGGGAATTCTGGGCTTCTTGTTGCCGTGCCTTTAGCAATCTCAGTCTGCACGTGTGGACAATCTCAGTGATGTCGTCCTGTAGCTTTGGCCAACACAGAGTGCGTCTTGCACGTTGAATCGTTGACCTGAGACCCTGATGTGCGTCATGCAGGCGATTGGGGGTTCCATATTTGAAGGAATTACAACTCTGTTCTCCTTCATGACAAGTCCATCGAGGATTGTCAATTCATCTCGGAAGCACCAATATGGATGCAGATCCTCTGGTACGACTTGTGTGCTATCTGGCCAGCCAGTGATGTTGAGATCTGTTAGCGCAGCCAACATTAAGTCTACTGTCGTATCTTCTTGTAGAATTTGAGTCGTGTTGGCTCTACTTTCAGGACCAGTGCAATGTCGACATCTAGACCGGGAATCGCTCTGGCACTTCTGGTTGGTATGCACACTGATGTTCCACCCAGTGTTTCTGTGTGGCTTTTCACAAGAAGAAAACAAGACAGCCAATAGTTCCCGCTGTATTTAACAATTAGATTATGAGCTCCAGATTTCTACGAGGAGATCGTTGATGAGGCCAAATCGCCTCATAGAAATCGTGAGCGAATAATCTAATTGTTTAATTAAACTGCTAACTGCAATTTCTTTGAAATAATAATTACAGTAATTTCACGCTATAGAGAACTTGTTTCGGGAAGAATCCCTTCGTCAGTTGCGAATGATGCCGTTGATAAAACCAAACGTTAAGTAATTCCAAGTGCTACTCAACATAAATTTAATAATCTAATTCACAATTAGATTAAAAGCTCGACATTTCTATGAGGTGATAGTTGATGTGGTCGAAACTATCACTTCAAAGAAATCGAGAGCGAATAATCTAGTAGAATTCTGACCAAAAGTTCGTTTCAATAACGATTCCAATTATTTCTGGTCTTGGTATTAAACTTCACGCTTAAAAACACTTGCGAGGACTGGATTGTCAATTTGACATTGGGGAGTTTAAGAGCAAATGCACATAAAAATCGAGCGAAATGCAAAAATAGCGGCCACGGTCAAAAACGAAACCAAGCTTAATTTTCAATTTGTAACAGGAAATTAATGGGTTTTCAAAGGTTTCAGGGTTTCTTTATCAAATACGGCCAGATTTTCGAATTATCTGAGAAAATTGATTTTACCACTCGCGTTGGCGAAAAATGGGAGAATAATTAGCATAAATTGGCATTCGCGTTTCAGTCTTTACGTAAGTAGTAAAGCCTATATCATCGGAAAGGAACTAATTTAAAAGAAGGAGTATTTGACACTTTATCTATGCCTACTTTTTAATTCTAGATGATGTTTCTTGCTACCACAAAACGCGTTGTTTGATATGGTTTCACCATAGTCTCAGCAAATCGAGTTTCACCTCATAATTACAAACCGGCTATTCGAGATGAGGCCATTGTTCAATCGGGCTGGGTTGGGCTTATAACGTATATAAATGCCCTCCTTGCACATCATATAAAAATTAGTCTGGGTTTTCAAGCGAGCGCTTTAAAATACGCCTTCGAAAATTGAATAGTTTCATTAAAATTTGAAATAATTAGCATCATCCCGACCTAAGCACACTCACGCAGGTGTTAATGAAATTGTTGCACTAAGCTCTGCTTCACAGTTTATAAAGGATGACTTATTTTTGCATGCGGTCCAGCTATTCTCCACTGTGCTGCAGGTCAGATCTCTTAAGAAAAGTATAGCTCAATTCATTCCATTCGGTCAAAGGTCACGACTTAGAATCATGGTAACGTCAGTCCGTGACGATCCTTCATAAACTGCTGTAACCTACACCGATGGAAATGAAATTTTCAAGATCAGGAAATGCCTTCTAGTAACACAAAAAAACTATTTCATTTATCCTTACAATTTGTGGCCACGGGAAACTCGGATTAAAACACTTGGATCTTGATGGGTGTTTCGTACTCTACTTACTCGATGCATGCCAGCTATTTCAATTGTGGCTATCATAATCCTTTGGTAGGTCCACTGATCTCTTGGTTAGTGTCGTTAAGTTCGGAGAGAAGGGGTTAATATAACTGGAACACCATTTCCTTCGTATTAAAGTGGGCCTTCACCCAGGAGCTTTTTTCAAAGGGAAAGGGGGATGGAGCTTTTTAATGCAAGTTTACCTCACCCTTTCTATATTTTGCAGTCCCTTAGTGACCGGGCCATCGTATAGATAAATCAAAAAATTCTTCACATTAAACAATTATTACATTACAAAGCAAGGAAGTATTTTATCGATATTTCATGATGGGCAGCAACTACACCTTTTCAAAAAATCTTCTTCTTGGAGTTCTTGTCTTTGTGTGTTTCCTTTTTTTCTTCTTGACGCATATGCCGGTTCAAAAAGTCCCTGTTTGCCACAGAATTTTCAAATTGCATCCTTAGCTGGAAACTTGTCACGGAATGAACTTCTTCCTTACACCAGACGCAGGACTTCTTTCCATCTGACTTCTTGCCATCTGACTTCTTGCTGTCTGTATTTGGTTTAGGTATAAACTGCTTTTCCCTGGATCCATTCCTTTTCAACTTTAGGGCTTGGCCACTTGTGTACAAGGCATCTATTTGAGCATCACTGGAGTTTTCTAACGTCTTCGTGGTGGCTTTTACAGCCTCACATCTTCGCATGAGTTTTGAGCAGTCTTTGAGAAACACATTTTTTTCCTTCTACTATAAGTTTTCGTTTTCCTTCTTTGCTTGCACAGCCATAATAATAATAATAATAATAATAATAATAATAATAACAATAATTATAGTTTTTTACTTTTTTGTTTACAATGCGGACACTCGAACCGTGAACGCTATGGCTTTATTTTCACTTTATTTGTACTTTTTTTTTCACTTATTTCAATTTTTTTCCGAATTAGCCAATCACAGCCACGAGTGGATGCAACAGCCGAGACTTTTTTCCTCGTTATTTTCAAAGTGGTGCCATGATCTCAAAGAACGGCGGAGACACTTTTCCAATTTTTTTTCCGATTTTTTATCAATCACAGTTTTTCCGCTTCTTTACAATGGCGGGATATTTCACCAGTGAAACTATAATGGCACTTTCTGACGGAAATATTACTACTTTTTTCGCTCAAAAACAAGGAACAAATGAAATGCAACAGATTTATTTCGGCGGCAGACGTAAAACAACATCAGGAACACTGAACTAATGAGTCAATCGATTTCGCCATCTTCGTTGAACTGCAACACTCGTGTTTTCCCACCACCGTGGCTATAAATAGCTTGCGTGCAATAGACCAGATCTGGAGATAAGCTGTCAATCATGATGTTATTCCTAAAATATGCAACTGAATTTGAAGCATGTAGTTTGGAAAACAGCTTCGCCAATTATCCATTATGATAGTCACCGAGTTTCAGAATTGGTGAGCTATCTGCTCTTTCTACTGCTAAAGCCTCATCGAAAAAGTTCAGCATTTCCATTCCATTAGAAGCACCCCGTAAAATATTGAAGTAATCAACTCCTTGTATTGATTGAAGCAGGTTTAGCGTGTAGTTCGCTTTCGAGGCGATTTCGATGGCAGGCTCGCCGATATATGAATTACCATATACATGATTTCCTGAAGTAATTTTGACACCGGATTCATCAAAAAAGTGAAGTGAAGTTCAGTCTTGTTGCGCAATTTGATCAAGAAAATAATCTTTGTAGTTGATGTTTACGTCTGACAATGAGTCCGTCGGTAGTTGAATAAAGTTTTTTCTTCGTCATAAAACAATCCTCCCGAACGCACTTTTTTATTGCACTTTGAGATGGCAAAA